>JAOEJI010807363.1:0-14048 GCA_025448255.1 Umimayanthus chanpuru
TGTCTCTTCGTGAAAGCACAGCTAACAAAATGAGAAAGTGGGCGAACCTCTCATCAATTAAAGCTTATGACGTTAGTGTATTAATAAATTGAAATTAATCATTTTCGTGTACAACGAAACAATGCATATCCACTAACATGGCTGACTTTCGGTATGTTAAACGGTGCTTAGTATGATGTGACGTAACTTGCAAGTCAAGAATCAGGCACTGACCAAAAAAACGGAAGTATTACAATGAATCGCTGTTTGTGACAACTTCGCATGTTGTCAGCAGAGGAGGTCTCAAAAGCAATTTGCAAGTTTGGTCGTTGATATATGTCACATACGAAATGATAGATTTCCGGCATTTGACACTTGATTAAAAGTGCTTTCATTAGGATGTTGTGCAGAAAATGCAGAACTGAGAAATTTTAAAATTTTATTGACACTTATTTTGTGTTGGCAGCCCGCAAGTTCACTACGCAGATAACTTGCACACTAAAGTGTACCGTACGATCTTTAGAAATTGTTTTATTGATGGATGTATAGAATTTTGAAGTTTTTTTGCAAAAAGTGATCTACGGTAAAACCTAGACCAATTTATCAACATCCATTTTGTGTGTTTTCAATGGGAAATATTTTTTTTATTCGCTCTGCATGTCCACAAGTTCTCCAGAACCAAGTACACAGAGCTGCTTAAAACTTTTTAACTACCAAATTACTTTATAATTGCTTTTCACAGGTCACTCGAAAATATCACACACCCATGACAATCATATTTAGTGTTTGTCAAATCAAAACCTAATCGAAGACTATTTGCAAACTTTATAGCCCGTTTTAGCTAGATCTTGCTTTCTTGTACATTTTGGACGTTGTTTATCAGTTTAATTTTGTATATTAAGTAAGATTTTCCAATAAAGCCTACAAAACAAACAAACAAAACAAACTTAAATCCAGCAAGCGTAATTGCGCTTTTATACAGATGCTAAAACAAGTGTGTTTTGCTAAATACGCTTTATTATTGCCAAACAAAATCAGTGAGAATTTGGATTTTGTTCAATTAGTTGCAAGATATGGAGTTATGGGCTCCAATCTACGCGTTTTGAATTGGACCATTTGAATACAAGACACAGAAGTAGTGGTCATATGTTTTGTTTCATTTGATTGCTTCTAAAGAAACCATTTGTTGACTGCTTACACTCATCATTTCTTACAGTCATCATTTAAAAATTGTCTCCTGCTTCGTACTTTTTCTGGAAGGCGACACGGACATGCTCAACTGGACCGGAGATCTTGGAGGTGCCAGAGAACAGTGGCGGTGACTTGCCAAGAAGGAGACCGATTTATGGCTGAATTTCTCGGCACTTGTGCCGGGTCACTGTTATCGTACATTCTAGATAGGGTCCCAAACCAGCATCTAGAAGTTCTTGATCATTGAGCTCATACACCACGGTCTGTAGATGTTGAGGCAGCCCAAGAAGAGGAAACACACCACATTGTGGTGAATGTGCAGGGATTCGCGGTACTGGAATGGGACTTTCGTTCCTTTCTCAAACACAAGGCCGATGCGTTCTCTGGCCTCCTACACGTGCACTGGGTCAGGGCTTGGGTTGGATGAAGATGGCTCCCAAGTGTTCTGACTTGTGCAGTAATCCTGCTATTTCACCATGAACTTCACTTTCCCGTTCTTGATCTGTTTCGCCACTATTATTTCTGCAGTATAGGTACCAATAACCTCTGGTTTGGGATTACATTTTGAGCATGACAGTGGTACATCACCCAAGCTACTGTAAAAGCCTTTTGGTGGTCGCGGACATTTTTCCATTGTTACTGATAGATCTGTATACACCGAGAAGTGTCTATGTATCATTAACATCAAAAACCCGGAGTAAGAGTGGATCGAAATCCACCAACAACCGAGCTGTGTTGGTTAAACACTCTCCAATCACAAACGCCTTAATGAGTTACAAAAGAATAATGAGCTAGTAATAAATTTTCATAACTTGAGAGTCTGTTTTTAACCCACTAAGCTGTGCTGTTTATTTTTTGCGTCTTTTGATAAAACAATTTTCAGTCTCAGGTCAAGTTATAATGGTGACGCTACAACTGTTGTAATATATCTTTCGAGTTATTGTTGTTGCCTTGATTTTGTTGTTCACCTTATTCTCGTGACACTACAAGAACTTCCACAGCACAACACGCAAAAATTTGCAAAACGTACTGACCCCACAAAACCGAAAAGGGCGAGATTCCTGGTTCTAGTTTTGGGATTGTTATTTCCTGTCATAAATACTTGTTTCCGAATCTTTTACATGAGGTGAGAAATGATATACGGTCTAGATTACCAGTCGTTCATTTATTTTAGTACTTTTGGGCCTGAGATTTCGAGGAAGGCAGTTTGTACATCTACATCTCGGACATCTCCCGAGCTATCCGTTTTTTCACTGCGTTTGCCCATTATTCATTAAGGATACACCGGACCAAAAAGCAAAAGTTTTAGTGGTTTTTTTAATCAGCGTTTTGCTAGACTATTTATAGTGCTTTAAGTCGCTCACTTATTTGATCAGGTTGTGGATCCTCGTGTTTGCAGAGTCCATCATCGCAAAGAAAAACGTTTTCATTGTTGACTCCTGCACATTGAGAAGTTCCTTTACAAGCTTAAATGGAATAGTCTGTGGTTCTGAAGTATTAGCATTAGGGTTCGCATTCACTTTCTCCAACATTTCAGATTATGCGCGTGAGCGAGTACTGCTCGCCATCTTGACATTTGTAAGACAAATTCTCGGATTCTTTACTGACTGACAATACAAGTGCTAATCGTACTTGGAGGTGAAAAAAGAAAGAAAAGAAAATGACTGCTCATATACACATCCCGATGCTCAAAAAGATTTTTTTAAACGTTCTGCATACCTTCATTATTCTGCTTGCTGTTCTCCCGTTTCTAGATCATTGCCCATTCTCACACACCGGGTGAACTTATGGCTCACATGGGCAAAGTGGGTGTCAAATAGAGACTTTCCCTCTCCTGCCTCAAAGTTGTTGTGTTCAATCAGAGACATATTGAAAGTGGAGGACACACCAGCCAGGTACACTATGATATCAGTGTTATGATAATGAGGGCCATTATTTGTGAAATGAAATGAAATTCAAGCCAAAATTAAAGATTATATTTTCAAAGATTTAGCCATTTTCATACTTCTAAACTCCTTTAGAAAAGTTCTCATAGTTGCCATATAAAAGTATACTATTACCATTATATTTACAAACATCATAATGATGATCACCATTCAGATATAATTATACCCAAAAACGGCACTTGATCTACACAAATAAGACAATAAATCAATATTATAGAGCTGGTAATCTGGAAATAAATTATACAATTTTCTGTTATAGTTGAACAAGTTTTATAACCTACTTAGTTCAGCTGTACTATTATATAAATTAAAAAACATACTGTATTTTAAAAACACCATGGCGTTTAATACATTTTTCGGCAGCATTTGTTTAAAACAACAGTTTTAAATTAAAAATATTTGCTCTGTTTTGTTAAATAATTGGGTTAAATTCACTCAGCATTGCTTTATACCTCAAATGTTTCGAATAAATGCTGCATTTTATTCAAGGGTGACATTAATATTTTGATGTCAGACTGTACCGCTTATTCGCGGCAGAATATAATCAAATAAATATGATATTATTAACACCATTGCTGCACACTCTTACCCGAGAATAAGTATACCCCATAGCCAGGGTAGGTCTTCTGTAGCCACTTGAACCCAATTTCCAAAGTACTTTGAGTGAACGACGAATCTTGCATTGTGTCATCAGATCATATGTCTATAACACCAGACTCGCGGCTGCCATCTTCTGTCATAGCTATGACAAAGAACCCATTAAGAGAAATGCCACGTTTGCCATAACATTGTTCGCGTGTTTCCTTTGCGTACTTTTCCAGTTCAAGCTTCATCTTATAGTCAATGATAACTACACACTGGCCAGGCTTAATGTTCTTCAGAACAAACTGATAGTAGTCTGCCTAGTGCTTTGTTCTGAGCAGGTGGACCATGAACAACTTATGGCTATGCACAATATCATCCAAGGTCTTTGTCAACTCTTCCTTCTCAGTGCTCTGTAATGGACCAATCAGTTTTTGAATAGTGTCTTTCATGATATAGAAGCTGTTCATTTGCCTTGTCTCTGGATGCTCTTCTGTGCAAGTACCAAACCCATGACTCAGGCACAACTCTGGGCAGTTGGAATAGATAACCAGCTTCGTTCCTGTTCTGTATCTTCAGGTATCTTAGCTTGTCATCGCATTTCTTCTTGAATGAAGCCGGTGAGACCCCAAATCGTCAATCAAAGCTCTTAGCTTATCAATGTTGTCATGGCCTTGCTCATCTCAAACATTGCACAAACCTGCCGACCTTGTGTTTGTTCTAAAGTTGTTTGGCAGGTCTGAAATGTTGCCGAAGAAGTTTAGCCACCCTTGTGACGAAAAGTTGGTCAACATCTTTCGAGGCTCCATTACCAGTGATCCAACTGATCATATAACTGATGGAATAAGTCATTTGCTACCTGTAGAAGTGTTTTCGTCCTTCTTGGAGTTTCGCATATGGCTTGGTGAGGGGGGGGGGGGGGTCAGGAACCTGCACAGCAGCAGTCACAAGAAGTTTAAGAAGATTTTCAAGAACTTGGACAGTGGCTGCAAGAGATTTTCTGCCACACAGAATCTAATGGTGTCCTCTTCATTGTTACTTGCCACCTGTACCCTCTCTGACCACATCAGGTAAATCTTCCCGGGACTCAGCGATTGTGAGAAATGAGGCAGAACTGGAACTATCAACAGCACTTGCGGATGCGCTTTCCTAATAAATTGTCAATATCAGGGAATAGATTCTGCATGCCGCTTTGAATATTTGACTATCTATCTTATGCAAAGCTTTACTTAAATTGTGCAATACATTTTAGGAACATGATTGTTAATGCTGTTCAAGGCAAAGGGATCCCCTAGTGACCTTGCGGCAAATAGGAAGTAGAAAATAATTTTTGTTCATAATTCAGACAATTATGTTTTACCCTTACGGAAAGTTTTATTTGTCTGATCTTTTCTTCTTTACTTTCTTTTTCTTTTTCTCTTCTTTCAACCTTATTTTGGCTTCTTATAACTGCTACATTTTTACATAAATATTTAGAATACAGAAATATGTTGATGTAGCACCCCTCGGCAATCTTTCAGTTGGTCCTGGTGATTCTTTTAAACGTTTAACATTATATTTGATCTGTATTCATGATTTAGGTAGTCTTGATATACAATGAAAAGAAAATCCTGGAAGACTGTTTCTAAAATCAACAGAATGTCTGTGACACGTCTTTGTAATTTTACTTCCCATGTTTGAAAGTTGTAGATAGTATAACTTCGACTCGTACAATCAAACCTCAAAAATCATGACAGAATTGAAATTTAAAAACAAACCCTTTTATTAGGAACTGTAATTATGTTGCATTTTTTTTCTGAAAGCGCTATCCAGTTCAATACATCAATTGACAGCTTTGGCAAGTAAAACTGCGCAACGAATGTTCCACAGAAGTATTATTACAAGGAACACTACCTAAAGTCACAAGAAGGCAACTTCAGTGGATTGAGGCAAAGGAAGTGAATATATGATTTGGCTGCGGTGCAGTGAAAGTGATTGGTCATGGATCACGTGGGAGCAATACTTCATTACCTGTAACCTAAAAACGCAAAGATTGAGTTAACACAATAAAACCGTGGAAGTTCTATCTAATATGTACCATCAGCAGTGTATTTGCATGAAAAGTATACACAGTGTATGTTATTTGATGAAACTAAACGCCCCTTTACGCTACAGCAGGTTTTGGGTACAGCACGGATAAGAATGGTACGGATGCCAAAAAGAAGAGTTCGACTTGGATAAATTTTTAAGTGTAAATGCATTCCGGAGCCAATATTTAGCTGTGCCACACAAAAAATTTCACCTGTGCTCGGACCACATAAATAGGTAGTCCGAGCACAGGTAAATTTTTGTACAGATACCACAAACACCAGCATGACTCGGGTAAGATCTCCAGTGTAAAGGCTCATCAAGGCAAACCAAGGACTTTTGAAGAGCCTTCCCTCTTTGTCAGTGTTACTCCATCAAGCGCATGACGTTATTAGTGTTGCATCACTGATGAAGATGGTGGAAGCTCAAGTTGTTGCACGTACGAAGGTTCAGCAAAACCAATGCCAAAAGATCAAGTCGCCTAGAAATTCTAGAAATTCTAAAGGTTCAGCTTGGAAAAATAATGAAGTATAAGTAAGTATTAGATATAATGCAATTTATAATAGTCTTGATAACACAAACACCCCGAAAGCAAAGGGAGCCATCTTATCGAGACGTTCAACAATTGTTCTACTTTTTCTGCACGAGTCTCTGCTTTTTAAAGAAATTGAAGAGAAACTCTTCTGGAAACTCTTCACCCACCGTTTTGGAACAGCATATGACACATGCGTATTGGGTAGGAGTGATTCTGCTGACCGAATCCTGAACGAACGTTTGAGTTTGGTTCGCGTACCAAACGTAGAAAGAAAACTTTATGGCATGACAAAAATTGAAGGGTAAATGAATGAACCTAACTCTTTTTTTTTGACACCCATACCATTTGAATCCGTGCCATTCCACAAATCTGATGCCGTGTAAACGGGCCTTAAAATTGTCCGTTCTACCAACTGGATAGTCTGATAAGGCTGCATGTAATCTTAGGTTCTATGTGGGAATTGGATGAGGATTATTCCGTGCTTAATAAAGAAAGTTACAACCTAAGGAAAGTTGCTAGTCCTTGGAGTTTTATTAAAAACGTTTTGACCGTTTAGCCTTCTTCAGTTTGAAAATATGATCTTTAACCTTCCCAGCACTGCTCTGGTTCCCCGAACCATTGAGCATTCTGAAATCCAAGAAGATATATAACTTCAAACTATGGTTGAACTCATTCTCTACTTTGCCTCAGGCATAATAGAATACAATGAACAATGAACTCCAACGAAACTTGATAGTGTTCATCAGAAAACAAGTCGAATGTTTCTTTAATGTTTCTTATCGTCGCATCGTGGGAGGCCCGTGTTTTATTCAAGATGGCATTGACGCTTTCTTACTTTTTAATAGCTTTTTCTACTGCTTAGACAACTCCGACGCTCTACAAGCCTGAATAAATATTTCAAGGGTAAGATCAGGAACTTTCTATAATTCTCTCAGCTGCGAGTCTCTAATACCATAAACTATGCGATCTCTTATGAGGGAGTCAAGAGTGTGTCAAAACTACACAAGCTCGACAATATTTTTACTACGATGAGAAACGTTTCTAATTGTTCCCCTTGCTCTTAGACACGTGTAAAACCTTGTATCTTTTTACAATTTCTTTTCTCTTTGGATTACAGTGTTCATCTTTTTTCTTTGGATTACAGTGTTCATCAAAGGCTTTTAGTACCTCGGCCAAGGTTCTGTTGGCTGGCTTGCTTGCGAAAACCATAGTTTCATAAACATCCCTAGCATCGCTACCGATTAACGAAGTACTTCGTGTAGTCCCAACAGACTCTCAGTCACAAGCATGGGGAAATATTTTAATGATATTTTAGCACTTGTAATTGTATGCAAAAACTTTATAACGACAAAAACAGAACTAAAAATTACCAGTCAGGTGATACCAAGCGTTAGATGTGGTATTTTATTTGCTCAGCATTGCATCTTCAAATAAGTGTGTATTAATGTGTGTAATAAAAACTAACATATTTTACAATGACGCCACAGGAACAGTAACTAGATCCTGTCTCGTTTAATTTGGTGATTTTATCACGTCAGTTTCGTCACTAGAGTCCCATGAGACTTCAAAGTCCTGTATCACGAACATCCAGAACTCTGTGTCTGACTAATTTAATTGTTTGAACCAAACCTTTGAAATTGCATAGAAGTACAACTCTTTCATCAACCAGATAATACTGTAGGTACTGAAATTAGCTGATTAAGTGTCTACTAGCTTGTCAAAGAACTTGGCAAAGGTGCCAACATTTGACCACCCTGCTGTAGTCATTATGTCAGCCAAATTGAGTCCTTTGGATTTACAGTGAGATTTTGAAGCAGGCCTTATGCTGTGCCGTTTGTAAACTTCAATGCCAATACCTGCAGATGCCAGAACTGATTTTGTGCATCTAGAGACTGTGTCCTTAACTACTAGTTTGTGAGGTTTCAAGTAGCTCAAAAGTAACTGTGTCTGTCCATTCCTTAGCTGCTGTGTACGAAGCAAATATTCCTTATGTTTGCTGTACTACACGTAGCGTTTCATTTTCCTTGAAGGCAATCATTCTGTAGGTTTTAGGTGCCTGCCTGGTTTTGTTTGCTTCAATTTCTGCTGCACTGTTATTCCGGTACCGACTGTCCAGTTCTTGAATGAACTCAATATTAAACATGTGAATTGTTTGGGCTCGTTGGGCAAACACAGTAACATTGTTAGTTTCAATGTCAGTTCCTTCAAAGGCAGTGATTTGTGTGCCACAAATCCTTCTAAATAACCTAAAATAACCTTGACATTCAGAATTTTGAATATCTGGGTAAAGCTCGCTTGAGCTCATAAATACCTTTTAAACGGCAAACCAAGGGGCGTTCACCAAACTCAACCCCATCTTCTAGAGTAATAACTGATGAAAGCGCTAAACGTGCTGTGTTTATTGCACTATAGCTCAAGCTCGAATGATATAATGAAACACGAAACTGGATGTCGTTGTGTAAACTAGGTTTGAAAACGTCTGACCTATTTTCATTGCAAAACTGTTGCCACTTCTTCAGATATGACTGATACTGTTTACTGAATGCTTTTGGTTTTTCTTTGATTCAAAACCAGCAACTAAATTTTGTTTACCCGGGATATGGGCCACACTTAACCATATATTTCTATCTTAGCACCATTCCCAGATTTCCTTTGCCATGAATAACAGGGATCTGAATGGCTAGCTCCCATGTGGTTCAGATCATTGACAGCAGTGTTGTTATCACACATAATCCTTATACATGAATTTTATTTGTCTTTGCCAAATGTTTGCGTTTGGTTCTAAGGGCTGTGTCTGTGCAGACGCAGTGTGTCTTGCAGAGAGTAAAACCGCTGGTGCTGGTGGCTGAAGTGTGGTACTAAATGCCCTTTTAAACGTATGCAACATCACCCAACATTGTTGTACGCAACATTTTGAGCAATGATGGATAGTGTTCAAACGAAGCCAACACCATCAACATGTTGGATCGTTACCAGGGCTCATGTTTTGGTTTGTGATCGCTAGGGTCTGGGAGCAA
This sequence comes from Umimayanthus chanpuru, assembly GCA_025448255.1. Lineage (NCBI taxonomy): Eukaryota > Metazoa > Cnidaria > Anthozoa > Zoantharia > Parazoanthidae > Umimayanthus > Umimayanthus chanpuru. Next base: position 9,318 of record JAOEJI010807363.1, read on the forward strand.
GATGTCGTCATGTGATCGTTTTCAAAACAAAACAAAGCCTCTCAACTCAATATTATTTTCGAAACGCAGTTTAATTAAACAACCAAACAATTGGATGTTGCCGTACGAACATATTGCATGCGTTTAAACAGGCCTTTATAATACATGACATTTCTTCTTGTTGACTATTATTTGCTTTCTTGTGGTAATCTTGGATTGCTTCCACAACTTTATGGCCTGTTAACTGAATTATACGCTAGCCTGGTACATCTGCAATACATAAATCGCCCGTCAGTGGTCTCTAAAGACTTCCTGAAAAATGCTCTTTTTCGGTGTAAAATCTCAGTCCAAATAATTCTTGGTAGTGATTAACTCATCAAATTATATAACCTAACGGCACGGTTATATTTGTTTCCCTCAAGTACTCGAGTCAGATCCTTTGACAATCACTCCAGATTCAGTGCAAAAGGTCTTTTAAACCCACATCTTGGATTATTACAGAAAACTGCAGATGATGTGAAACGTGCCCTTTGACAAACAACAGCCTTGAAATCATCATGTTTCAAAGTTGTTTATGCTGCCTTGGTCAAAAACCATTAATATGCTCTTCAGTTGAAGTGATTCTCTGATCTTCACGAAACAGAGCAAAAGCTCGTGTTCAGTCAACATGTGTGTTGTGGGTACATCAAAGTTTTAGGAGATATCCAATGATGTCTTGACAAACTTCAATTGATCGCGCAGTAAGTTTGCTTAGCCTCTGGCTGCAATTGTACCAAAATCTAAAGCAAAACTTTTATTCGTACGTTTTCTAAGGTTTCCTGACAGTCTACTTCTTCATACTTTTTTGGGGAAGGAGCCTTGGTCCTCTCCTGCATTCGGGTGGGGAGGTTTGTAACATCTAGTGGCTCGACCCTTTTTTTAACTTTTAATTACGGGGGATGAAGGCCAAAATGTCTTGCTTGCACTGCTATTCCGTTTACATGGTGTGACGAGCTCGCGCCCGAAAGTGTCTCTTCAAGCCTGTCAATCTGGTCCTCTGGTCCTTCTATAGGGATGGATGTTTATCTTATTTATTTGTTTATTTATTTATTTATTAAGCTTCGCTGATATTGCATCAGCATGGGAACACAACAAAACAAAAGTACACACACAGAGAAAGAAAAAACTGTTTGGCAGGAATACCACAACAACTTTCGTCAATAACTGCCAATTATTGTCTGGCAATGAAATTTCAGTAAAAGCTGCCATTTTATGCAAGCAAATAGCAGTGTTAATCTCTTGCAGTTGAAAATAGGAAATGCCACAATGGTTAATCAATATTGTTTAGGTGGCTTGATTTGGCCCATGCTCACTCCAAATATTTTATCTTGTGCATATGACTCCATTAATCGCTGAACTATTGGACGATCTGCTTCCAATGTCAAATCTTTGCTTCCAGTCAGCAGTGTGCACAGAAAGGCACTCAGTTCTTGAGGAATATCCAGAACACTGTTGTTAAGCACAGAAGGGCATGGTGGCCATGACAACCTTTTATGGTTTCGAATAGCTTCACGGATATTAAATTACAGCTTGCACATTTGTGACACGTGCCGATAAACCCTTGTTATCCTTTCTTATAATCAGAATCGTGACTATATTTCTGGCTAACTTCATTGGAGTCAAACTAGCAGGAATCAAGAAAACACTTGATGTATTGTCCAGCATGTTTTCATGTTTGAGTACTTCGCTAATCCTTGCTTCATAATTTCTCCTGATGTGCTTCTTCGTGGATTGTTTGCCTAACTTAACGCCCAATGAAGTTAGATATACTATCAGTAACTCCCTCGTCTCAGACAACCTAACGACTTTCTCGTTTTCTATCACATCTGATCGTATGTAGTCAAAAAGCATCTGGTAAGCATCATTCTCTAAACGGGCATACTCTTCATCAGGAAACTCACTACTGCAATTAGACCGCACAATGAAGCTGACATCGGATCTAGTGTAACTTCTTTGACCTGTGACATGATTGCTACTTTGACTTGGATTTCATTCATTGCTGTGTCGAAAGGACATGCTTTCAGCTCATGCTCATGTACAACTAGTACATATTTTGCACCTTGTCTGGGCACACTGGTTGATTTTGGCCCAGGCAATAAAATAAGATCCTGCTCAAACGTTTTCACTTTTTTGGCTTGGTTGTCATGCTTCTTGCCTGAAATCCTGTGCATGTTGGTCATTCTTCTGTAGCACGACATTGACCCTGCTGATGGGGAGAAAACTGAGCACGGCTTGGTTGCCTACCAAAGGCTCGGGAAACTTCATCACTGACAATTTCAGATACACAGCTCGGTTGACTTCAAACTGGAAAAGAGTTGCGCATTTCTGTATTAATTGCTTGAATAACAGTACTCAGTCTATTTGAGAGTTCGTCAACGTGTATGGGAACAGTCTGCTCAGCTTCAGCGAGTTACCTTATCTCTATTACTTTCTCTTTGTTGGATTTGCTCAGCCATTTTTTGTCCATGCAAGGGGCAAGGGCTGAACTTCGTCCCAAGGGCCTTCTGGGTATTTTTTGAAAAATACCCAGAGGGCCCTGGGGATGAAGTTGCCAATGTCTGTTCACGAACCGATAATCAAAATGCAGTCGATATTTGATTGATCACAGCTCAAATTGCAATAGATATTATCGAAACATTGCCAATCTTGCGTGACAATTTACATGCTCGCCTAACGATTTACAATCTCACAAGTTGATTTCCATTCTCACATGACGATTTCCAAATCTCCCACATTATGATTTTTTTTCTCATTGCATGATTTCTATCTCGCTTTACGATATCTTAATATGCCACAATTTTTAAAAACCCTTGTGGAGACTAGATGAAAATTTTTGAGTCCCTTAATGTCTGTATCCCCAGGCAGAACTACAACAGCGGTGACAACCTTTTTTTGACAGAAACTGGTCACCTTTAGTGCTGACTTCAAATCAATCAATCAATTAATAAATGATTGGAAATTATGTTAAACATCAGGAAAGCAGAAAGGAAAGATGTACTCAATACTTCAATTTTGACTTCAAATGGTCAATGTTATTGGCAACTTAACAGTTTGCTACATAAATGATAAATGTTTGAGACTATGTTAAGCATCAGGAAAGCGGAAAGGTAAGATGACATCAAGCAAACTTTACAAACGTACAAAGGTTAATAACTCAATTTGAACTGAATATTTCAATGTTGATTTAATATGGCCAATGTTATTAGCTACACAAATGAACAAATGTTCGAGATTATGTCAAACATAAGGAAAGCAGAAATGTGCAGTTAAAACAGAACAGTTTGAAAATATTTTTATCAAAATTACAAAACACTAAATAAACCAAGACATTAGGTTATGCTCATCACTTGTTTTAGATAATCATAATGTTCAAAAACATGAAATTTACAGGTTATGAAACACTTGTGTACTGAATATTTCAATGGGAATGCAGTATAGCTGGTTATGTTCAGCACTGGCTATGAATAATGTTCAACGACTTGGTATTAAACCTTCAAAGTCCGTTTTTGTACATGTGCAGATTGCCAACAGGTTATGAAACGCTTAGTTCAATTACAATCATTCTATTGCGATTGTATTTAAGGATAACATTGTCCATTAGAAGAAGGACCTCAGCAACTTCAGTGTCAGACAGACTGGGTATGTTCTGGACAGTGGCTGTCAAGGTGTCCTGAAACGCAGTCAAGATGCCCTGAAACGCAGTCAAGATAACATTGTCCCCTTCTGGAGTCTGTATGGCAAGTTTTGCGCAAAGTTGGGTGGAACAATCGTCAGCTGTCATGGACTAGCTACACCTGTCACAGTGGACGATTCTTGCAGCTGAGGCCTGAATGATTTTTCTGGAGCAATTGACACAGTGGATGTTTTTGTTTATTCGCTGAACCAAATGAATGTTCTTCACTGTGATTTCTCTGAAGGGATTGTATTCAGTTTGCTCCGAGATTGTTAGTTTTGCAAGAGAATCGTCTTGTACATCAGTGACAATTGATCGGATCATTGTACTAAGTTTCTTTTTATCTTTTCAAACACGAACTTGTATGGGACTGATCTGGTATAAGTGGCCTTGTTTGAACTGAGGTATATACTGCTCCCAGATGTCCACTTGGATTGTTCCGGTCTTGTCTGTACATGTACTTTTTGCCAGCTTCAGCTTCTTCCTAGTGATTGTCTCAGTTTGGCCTACCTGATTGGCTTTTCCGCGAAAGGTTACAATCTATCATTCCTTGCAATGTTCCTTGAAACACTTGTTCAATTTAACTGGGACTTGTTCATTATAATCGGGACTAATTCGTGTTATTTGTTATCGTCGGTTATTGGCCGTTATAGCCATTCACAAACGATCTCATCTGAGCTCAGACAAGCCTAATAACATTATCCGCTAACAGGGCCATTATACCCAATGGGAGCCCTGTTAGTCAATAACCGGATAATGGCTGATAATAGTGGCATAACGTTATCAAAACCAACCAGTGAAATTATATGGTTTCCGGAAACAAGTTGTTTGCATGTACGTTTATGCACGTTACTCATTATTTGCTGAAAAGTGAAGTTTTATTTGTATAATATCATTCCTGGAGTGAAATAAAGTTATCCCATTCTTTACAAAAACAGCAAAAAGCATACTATCTCGGTCTACTTTGCCTCTTGGTGTCGGACCCATTTCAGCACGTGAATTAAATTGAGACTTCTGTAAGAGTTTTAAAATAGATAACG
>JAOEJI010809585.1:0-14029 GCA_025448255.1 Umimayanthus chanpuru
TGGTGATCGATAGTAATTGATAGCTATGGGGGATCGGTCCTGATGAACAAATAATCCAGTAGGTGGGGGAGGGAAGCGAGAAAAAGGAAGAGGAGACTTCTCCCTTTTCTTTTTCTCTCCCCAGGCCACATCTCGCGCCTCGCTCTGCTCGGCGCTCGCTTGGGGCCTTCGGCCGCTCGTATTACTACTACTCGAGATCCAGAAATGACAACTGGAGATGCCTGCGGAGGAGGCTACATCAAGTCGACCTCTCCAATGGTTTCCTGAGGAAGTATTAGATGCCAGGAGGCAAGCTGACGGAAATCCAGACAAAAAACAACTTGGAGATACAGCCAAACTGAAAGGGAATAGTTTTTATGGAAAAATGATTGAAAATATTTTGAAGCATACAAACACTAAATTCATCCTAGAAGAAGCGGTTGACGAAGCTTTTCGAAGTTCATTCTTTGATGATTTAGAAGAAATCAAGGGCGCTTATGAAGTTAGTCTGAAGAAGAGAAGTGTTAATATAATAAGACCTTATCAGTGTGGAATTTCTGTACATCAATTAGCCAAATTAAGAATGCTTGAGTTCTATTATGACTTTCTTGACAAGTTTATTGATCGTAGAGATTTTGAGCTTATTCAAATGGATACTGATAGCTTGTATTTCGCAATCTCAGCTCAAGATATTGATGAAGTAATTAGACCAGAGTTACGTGAAGATTACGAAAAAGAGAAACCAGAGTGGTTAGTCACTGACAAATATTCAAAAAGGACACCTGGGTTGTTTAAACCGGAATTTAAGGGGAAAAGGATGATTGCTTTAACAAGTAAATGCTACTATGCTGATGGAGGGTCTGGTTCTGAAGCGACATTTTCATGTAAAGGTGTTAGTAAGAGCCAGAATGAGATGACTTGGGCGCGCTACAGAAGTTCTCTTGAAGGTAGTATTGATAAAGCAAGAAATAAAGGTTTCAGGTTGAAAGACCAAAATATTGTCAGTTATCAACAAGACAAATTAGGTTTATCAGCTTACTACGACAAACGAATTGTCCATAAAGACGGTATTCATACGAGACCGTTGAATGTATGAATTAGCCAAGCGAGCGTCCTACTCATACATGCTTTGGTGGTAATTCTGTATCTTCGGGGACAACTTGAAGTTCTTCACGGACGAAACTTCTCTTTGAAGCGCCCTCCGACAGACAATACAACACTGGTTGATCTGGTGATACGACGCTACGCGACAATTCATAAATCTCCAAGCTCCATATCGGATCAGTGGCCCGACGCCTTTCACCGCCATCGTCTTCGCCAGGTGCCAACAGATATCTTACTTGTGCAAATGGAGATAATCTTTTCAAGCCGAGCGCCCTATTATAAGTGACAGCTTGGTTAGATACTTCCTTTAGCTCAATACTTGTGGCTGGTGTTTTCGCAGTCAATCTAGTGACTTCACTATTAATCGCTTTAAGAACAGCAGGAAGCCTTTTCACCCACTCAGTTGACCGGGTCTCTGACCAAATCATTTCCTGTGCGTACTGATGTGAAAATAATCTTTCGGCTAAAGTTCGATTTGCTCTCTCTACAAAAGCGTGAGCTCTGTGATTTCCTGCTTCACTTCTTTGAAACTTAACTTTGTGCTTATTCATCAAAGTTGTCACACCTCCAAAAAATTCCTTTCCTGGATCAGTCATCAAAATTTCTGGCCAATTTAATTTTCGGGAATGAATCTTTTCAAAAGCTTTCGCTACTTCTTTCGATTCTTTGGAAGTCAGTGGTTCCGCATCTTTGTATCTCGAGGCAATGTCCACTACAACCAACGCATATTTATACGTCCGCCTCCTAACTGTGTCATGCGGTAAAAACAGTGGATCTGCTTGATGAATCTTGTTTGGTTTGTCTTTTCAAAAGCTTTCGCTACTTCTTTCGATTCTTTGGAAGTCAGTGGTTCCGCATCTTTGTATCTCCAATGGGGTCTCGGAATATATTTAGGTGCAGGTACAATGCCTGCTTTTCCAGATATATTCTTGCTACTTCTTCGCTAACTTTAGCTGCAGATGCTAATTTCTGGATAGCTGAATATCCTTTCCAGTATCCATCTGCGCTATAATAAATCCGCGACAGAGGCGCTTCGCTTGGGTTCCCAGTCTTGTGCTTCGCTTCAGATAATTCTTTCTGCATATTTTTTGTGTCATTCTTCTAAAATAACAATGACAGCAATCTCAGAAAAGTTAAATCCAAACAGACTTCCACGAGAATCGTTTGGATTGAAAGCAGAATCAACATTACACCGAATCACATTAAATCCATCATCTGCAAATCCAGGTGAAAAGTTATACTTGAATATTCCGCAACTCTCAGAAAATAAAGTTATTGTGCCTGGGAGTGTTTATTTGAGATTTGATTTAAATGTCGAAGGTCATGCGAATAACACACTTGTGAATAATTTGAGTCGAAATCTTGTTTCAGAACTCAAAGCTACTTTCGGAGGTGAAACACTGCAAGACACAGGAAGATATGATCTGCTTAAGACGTATGAAGATTTATTCTCAAATCGATAAGATAAATTGAGACATGGAATCTCATCTAAGAACATGAGAAAACTTCGGACAAATGCAGGAGATAGGGTTACTTCAAACGTCAAAGAAGTGGCATTATCAGCAATTCACAACACTAAATACTGTATCCCAATCGATAATCCAATTTTGAATGATCATGGCGTATTCTATCCTCGAGCTTTATCTCATCCGCTATGCTTTGAAATTACTTTTGTGGCGAATGTAGTTGTTTATTCAGATCAGACTAAGCCCCCAAACTATAAAATCACTAATCTTGAGCTCGAATATCAGTGTGTTTCAAGTGAAGATCTCGCAAAACAAGCAGCTGGAGAATACCAAGTGGGAAGAGGAATCTTGCATGAGAATATCATTCTACACAAGACTTTCAATATTTCGAAAGCCATTGATAGTGTTATTAACGAGCACGTTAATATTCCCAGAAGATCAATGACTGGAATACTGTGTCTTTTCACACAGAGCTTTGATCCAGGAGAACGAGATTCGGAAAAGGTTGTTAATCCGAAGATTACTTCAGTAAACTTTAACATCGACGGAATGACGAATAAGTTGTATTCAAACGGCCTGGTTCCAATTGATTTTTGGGAATCTCTGAAGAAGAGATTTAACACGAAAGACTTATTAAAGGAAATTGACTTTTACGCTGACAATAAATTTGCTTTGTGGATTGATTTAAGAAGTCATCCAGACAACAATATCCACGGAGGAAGATTACTTCTGGACAACACTCGTGATGGAGTAAAGATTGAAATAAGACGCCAAACCGGTTGATCAGGAAACATAACTTGTCATATGTTTGTAATCGCAGATGCATTAATGGAAGTCATGAATTCAAACCTTAAAAATATTATATATTAAGATCGAAGATTCCGGGACACTTCGCGTCCTAGGTCTTCCGCCCTGGACCAGAGGTCCTAAGATCTCGGCTCTAGGATCTCTGATCCCGAAAAGCTTTGCTTTTTAAATAAAATCATGGATGAATTAGTAGACAAAACACCATTTCACTGCATAATTACAGCTCCGACAAACGGTGGAAAGACTAGATTTCTTATTGTCAAGTTACGTGGATCATTTCGATATGTTTTCTAGTATATTATTCTGATTTGTCCGACTTATGACAAGAATAAAACATTTAATAAAAAGGTTTATAGTTCTCATGCCAGAAGCGACAACGCAAGATGAGCTTAATGAATTGTTAGATTGTTGTTTTACTTTATTCTCTGGGACGAATACTTTGATAGTCCTCGATGATTGTGCTGTTTCTCAAGATCTGAAGAAGCGATCAAATATATAAATTCATAGAGTTAGCATTTTCTGGCAGACATCATGGAATAAGTTTATGGGTTTTGACTCAACAACTGACTTCAATACCAAAACCTTTTCGTGATAATGTAGCATGTGTAGTAGCTTTTCACAATCCCAGCCATGTCGGAACAAAAACTCTTTGATGATTACGGAGAAGGACTGGATGCTGATTCTAGAAAGAAGCTTTGTGAAGTGTTAAAATCAGAAAAATTCTCAAGATTATGCTTCTGCCTGAGACATCCGTTTAAATGTTACCTTGAGACTCCAGCAGTTTTAGTTTGACTTGAAGCATAAATTTAAATTCATCGAATTTAAATTTAAAACAAGCTTAATCTTCATCATCGGAATTAACTATAAAATCTCCCAAGTCCCAATACCAAGGCATCTTTTTCCATTATTCATCAAATACATCTTTTGGAATTCCTTTACTTTCATAAAAATCAAATTTCTCATTTATTTGCTTCTCATATAATTTATTTTGCTCATCAAGTAATTCCCTTTCTTCACCATATTGCTTTGTTGAGAGATTTTCCAATTCCCTATCTTGTTTTTTGAAAAATTTTGCAATTTTATATAAAATAGTATTATCAATTTCTTCCAAAAATCTAGACTCCATTTTTTTAACCAGATAAAAAATATTAATGTTTTTCTGAAATATATTAATTTTGCTTAATCCATACCGCATCTACTTCTCACATGTTCCTTATTTGATTCGATAACAGCTTCACTTTTCAAGTTTTCAGGTTGGGCGTTTCCAGTCTCATGCTGAATTTCATTCGCTTTGCTTGTTCTGTGTCTCATGTACAAATCGAAAACCGTTAAACCTATGCCGACAACAAATAGAACAGTTGTGAAAGAAAGATTTGGAATCCAGGAACTTGAATCTCCTTCTCCTGTTTCTCCTGCTTCTACTGCTTCGCGTTTCAATTCATTATTAAGCGCCTCCCTCGCTTTCCTGTTGTTTTCCTCCAGCTTCCTTCCAGCCGCGACTTTCTTCGGATCTTTGCTTTTGCCTGCTGTTTTTGTTGATGTTTTTGTTGTTGATTCTGGCTTCGTAATTTGTTCATTCTCAGCTGAATTGGGGAACACTTCTTTATTTTCGGTCGACATTTTATTATAAATTAATTTAATAAGTTTCAAGAAGTGCTAGCAGGTGTATATTCTGTTGAAATTCTCTTGAGATTCTGCTGGCAGAGTGCTGGCAGAGTGCTTAGTAAACTATTAACAATTTCACAGCAGTTTCACAGTAAACAATAAGTAAATTTCAAGAAGTGCTGGCAGGTGCTAGCAGGTGCTATTAAGAAGTGCTAGCAGGTGTTTATTCTGTTGAGAATCTGTTGAGATTTATGCTAGCAGAATGCTAGCAGATACTAGGATCTTCGATCCCGGGCCAAAGGCCTAAGAACTATTTTATTCTCTCAAGTGGGGAGGTGGAGTAGTCCTTCAGCCCGGGCTTCGCTCAGGACTTCTCTCAGGACTTTGTCCAGGGCTTCTCTCAGGACTTTGTTTATCCGAAGAAAAATCAATATGTCTTACGACATGAAATAAAGTACTTCCAAGAGCGACAAATCTCCCTCCTCGTAAAACAAGTTGCCCCGAAATAAAAGAAAGTTCACGTTTTACCAGCTCATCTTTCTGGAGATCTTTGTTTAACTCTTCGGTGTCGTCAAAATTAATAAAATATGACAATCCCTTGACCGCAGTTCGGATAAAACCTTCAATTAGTCCTTTATGAAGTTGTTTTCCTAGAACTGACTGGTAACGATTATAAGACTTTTCAATTTCTTTAGTTTTAAGTTTCGATATATCGCCGAGATTCAGATCTACGCCTAAGTATTCTTTAGTAGCCCCAAGAGAAGCGAGAATAGCTAAGCTTTCTCGCTTGATTTCTGTTTCATTGAGTTTTTCTTCAAGGTTTTGATTTGAATTTTTAACAGACTTATCCTCTGGCTTTGATTCTAAATAATCTGTTGGGTTCGACATTTTATTAGAAATTCTTAAAAATTTAAATTCATTGAATTTAAATTCAAAAGCCTTCAATAAGCTTGATAATGTTTAAATCAATCTTTAATGTTATCAACCATAATTCGTAATGGGCACGAATCTGATTTTCTTTTTAAGCAATTTCTTACAATGAAAAGAATCTGCAGTCTTTCATTAATTTCCCCTTTTGTCGCATTATCCCCGAACTCTTCTGATTTTTTTCTTTTTGAGTTCTTCAATTATTAAGTCTATCTTTTGAATGAATTCAGAAATAACGAAGCAATCTATCATCTTCTTCCTGAATTCTTCTGTAAACTCATCATAGATATATTCAGCAAGAAATCCGCAATTTCTAGCTAATTCTTCAAAAAGATCAGAAGATATTTCATGTAGTATTTCATGTTTTCTGTTATATTTTTTTATTCTTTTCTCAATACGAGCACTTTTATGCTCCTTTGTTTCTTTCTCAAGTTCTGACCCATCTTGTTAATTTTTAGATTAGTTTCTCTTAATTCTGATTCAGTATTTTCAATTTCCTCTGCAAAAAAGAAAAATTCTGCTACTTCCTTTTTATCCATTTTAAGAAAATAAAAATAATATTTTTATCTGAAAAAGTTATTATTTTTATTTTTCTTAAAATGGCAAGTAAGAAAGTAGCAGAGTTGAATTCCAGTAGCAAGAAATATCACTGCGAACAAGGAAGAAGGAAATATGTTTGTGTAGAATGCGGTGGATCTCAGATCTGTCTTCACGGAAAAATTAAGTATCAATGCAAGATCTGCAAAGGTTCCTTGATTTGTCAGCACGGGAGAAGAAAATATCGCTGTAAACAATGTGATGGAAGAGAGTTATGTTCTCGCAATATAATTAAGTATTTCTGTAAAGAGTGTGATGGGAGAGAGTTATGTTCTCACAACAGGAAGAAATCTTTCTGTGTTGTTTGCGGTGGACCCAGATATGTTCTCACAGCAGGCAGAAATCTTTCTGTTAGAAGTGTAGTGACCCGATTAAGGTAACTATTGATAAATGGTTGAACAATGCGAGACAAGGTGATAGAAAAAACAACAGATATAACGCAGACAGATTCATAGATAAATGCTTTTTGAAAGGGGTTATAGAAGATTTTCCTACCTGCTATTACGAAGACTGTAAAACTACTCTCCAATACTCAGTTAATCAAAACGATTTAGCAACGATAGAAAGATTAGACAACTCAATAGGCCACATCAAGAGCAACTGTGTTCTATTCTGTGTAAGATGTAACTTGATGAAAAAATCGAATTCACAAAACAAACTTTCTTCTCACGAATAAATTATAATGGACACGTCAGCGTTGAATTTTCTTAAACGCATTCAAATTTCTTGAATTTGAATGATTTCCAGACACGCGGAGCTAAGGAGACGCTTTAAGGTGGCAAGACTTGTAACCACAGAAACAAGAGAAATAATTATGCATTCCTTTAAACTTTTCCAGACGAATCAGAGTTTAAAGGAACGTGAAATGTCAGGTCCCCAGACAAACTTCCGGTTTGGGCTTTGGACCGGGACTTCGTTCAGTCAAGTCTTATCTTTGAATATAACATAAACATATCAATACACATGCCAAAATTGTTATATCAGCTAGGTTAATTTCATGAGAGGGTGGGTTTTTAGATTGAAAGTTTGACTTAGTTTTAATTATTTCGGGTTTCTTTGTTGCAGTTGCAGTGACAGGATGTTTATTTTTGGCCTCTTTATTCTTTACTTTTGCCGAATGCGATAAAATTTTAACTTTACTCGCTCCTAAATTATGCCTTATCCCGACAGTTTTAATTTGTTTATTCACATCTGAGTTAAGACCAAGATGCATAGATGGAGAAGCATACCTTTAGAAAGTTATTATAAGATATTTTTGATTCAGTGTTTAGAATCATATTTGAAGCCACTAGCCAAGTTCCGGGACTAAAGGCTAGATCGAGTTTCACTTTGGCTTCTTGAATCGCTAATTGAAACCTCTGGACAGACTTTGAGAGATTATTCTCTCTTATCGCGCTCTCAAATAAATTCAAGAATTCTCGCTGGACTTCTTTCGCACTACCAGTATCACCCAAAATTGTGCTTCTTAGGTCCACCTGGCTTCCCAAGATCGAATATGTGAATGTCTCAATTGATTGATTTATTCTCGCTTGTCTTGCCTTAGTGACACCATAAGACACTGGGGCGACGAAGTATTCATATTGCTTCGCTGATTCAGAATTAAATAAGTAATTTACGAGATTTCCATCGCTAGCCTTTCCCCCCTCATCAGAGAATTTAAACTGCCCAGGATATTCGTAATCTGTTGAAGTCGGACCTCTTATCCAGATATAAACAGAACCCAACCCGTGGCTCTTACCTCCGGTAAATCGGAAGTCAGAATTTGGGTCAATGCCAAACTCAGCACAAATGGCATTATAAGCTGTGACGTTGTATCTATTATTTTCTTAATCGAAGACAGGATCTCCTGGTAATGGCACGTCCATCTAATTTAAAATGCGACGAGTAGTAAAGTAAACAAGATATCTAAGAAGACTTCTGACTTGATTGGGATGATGTAATTCGCAGTCTGTGACATCGTTTCCGTCGGGACTTTTGTCTTCGAATATCAAACGATTGCTTACTCCAGAAGCCGTTGTGCTGCAGAATAAGCTAAAGTTTAATTGTTGGGGGAAATACTTCATGTCCGGACCTGATAACCAGCTATGAGACTCTTTCCCGCTGTAATGAGTTATCTGTGTACGGGTGAATATATCATGAAATTTACAGTTAAAGTACTTTTTGGGTGTGACATAGATTTGTTGGTTTACAAGAGCTTCAGATAATGGATGTGTTTTAGCTGAGTCCAAAAAACTGAATAGCAGGTATGGATAAATCTGGTTTTGGATACAAATTAAGCTCAAGAGAGAAACCAGAGTCCAATCCCAACGCTCTCTTCATTTCATCGGAGAAGTATATGCTGCTTCTAAAGTTTCCCCCATCGAAAACATCAATATTTTCGTCTTTTCAAATAAACACAATTGTTTCCTTGCCAAAAAAATCCATTGTTTTGAATTTAGATTCATCAGCATTCGGATAGCGGTCTTTAAACCTTTTTCATAGACTCATTGTGATTTTAAGTAATTAGTTTTTTTATTGCCAGAAATATATTTGAAACTATGAAGTTTCAAATGCTTGAATTATAAGGCGGAGGTCTGACATATTCATTTTCTAGCTCGCGGCTTCTCCCGCCAGAAAAACAGCTGCAGTCAAGAAAACATTGAGTCTGGCAACTTAATCCTAAGTTTCGTCGGCCTTCAGTTTTTTCATCATCTCTGAACGAATTTGTTTTTTTAAACTTGACATATCAATTTGGAATTTCGACATTCGTATTTGCTCCTTTAATTGCTTGTATTTGCTTATCTCTTCCAGAATTAAATTAAATTCTTCTGGACTTATAGCGTTGTCATGGAGAGCTCTCGATATTAAATTTTTCACGGAATTCAATTTTGAATTGCAAATACTAACAGTCTTAAGGTGTTTATTCAGCTTTGGAGATATTTTCTTAGCAATTATCGCTGCCAAAACACTTGTTATACCGAAAAATCCCCCGACAGAAGCCAGAGTTATGCCAAGAGGAATCAGAAAAACTGTAAGAGAAGTGCCAGCTGCAGAACTGCTTAGAACCACAGAGAGAGCTCCGCTAACAGCATTCGTTTTCATTAACAAGCTGTGAGATCGCTTGTACTTCTTTAGTGTCTTTTCGCGGTTTGTCAGTTCTGTCTCCAAGTAAGATAAACATTTTGACACCTCATTAAGTCTGAAATTATCCCCTTTGTCTTCAGACCTTTGGTCCGGGCTTCGCTCAGGACTTTGTTTCCTATTTTCTTGTGATAAATCCGGATACATTTTGTTGTAATCTGCCATATTTTTTAAAGAATTAAGAAATTTTTAAGCTGAATATGACATTCTCATTAAACTGTGGTTTGACTCCGTTTTCGTCTTCGATTCTTAGAATTAGCTGGTTCAATGGCAAACGACTTTGTTCTAATTGCAAAGAAGAATAATTTTCACTGGCGGAGCTTGTTTTACTGGAGAACACTGCAAGTAGATTTGATGGTGTGGCTTTTCACCGAAAATATCAAAGCCGACGTAAGATTTATGAGAGTTTATTACGTCGCAGAAGAGAAACATAGGTCTGTTTGGAAACAACTTTACATTGTAAATTTTACCTTCATAGATAACTTTAGGCAGATGTAAGTGCTTATAAAACTTTCTGTCTAGTATCACAGTTTTCTTAGAGGTCACAAAATAACCTTTAGAATTAGTTTTAATCTCAAAATCAGGCTTTGTCCCGAAACCATACTGCTCTCTTTTGATCTGTTCTCGGAAAGACTCTAAAGTGTAGTACCCTTCTGGGATTATGAAAATTGTTGTTGATCTTTTTCTTATTTTATCAATTGGTTGTTTATCAAGCAGTCCTTCTGAAGCTATCTGTTTGATTTCTTGCGGACTGTTGAGTTTAAACCACTGAGTCGGTTTGTGAAAGCTTAGTAATTTAATTTCTCGGGCTTCAGTCAAAGGCGGAAACAGATGAAGTTTCGTTTCTGCTGTTTTCGTTGTTATAGCTAGGATTCTGTCCCAGGCTTCGCTCATCTTCTCTTTTTAAGTCTCTCGACAAAATAAACAACAACAGCTACTATTAACAGCCAAGCATTTTTTCCGAGAAACCCAATTGCCTCTCCTGCAGCTTTGAATATGAAAGACGCTATTGCTCCCACTAAACCTGGTAATATTTGTCCTAGCTTTTTCCCCACATCTTTGAGTCCGTCTCCAAGACGCCCTCCCAGAGTCGAAAGACCTTTCTTCAGATTTGAAGCTAAAACAGAAATGACAACAGTGACAGCTGACACAATAGCGATTAGAGTAAAACCGTGTTTCTGAAATATAGCTTTAATTCTGTCTCTCAGAGACATTCGCCCTTCTATTTCTTCGTTTTCTCTTTCAAGTCTGTCTATTTGCTCTTGTTCTTCATTAATTTTTTGGTCTATGTTTTCTTTTTGAGCTTCTGTAGCTGTTTTCCGGTTTTCTTTTAAGTCACTTATTTTCTTTTGATGTCTTGCTTTTTCCGCTTCGTTATTTTCAACAATTTGTTCAGCTGATTTGCCAAGAAAATCTTTGACAGTCTTCGGGAGTTTTTCATTAGCTTCACCATCTGAATTGAATAGAGGATAATATTTTCCATCTACTCGATTTAATTTCACTTTTACCCTCTTAAATTCGTCTATTGTAGCTGTGAATGGCGATTTAGCAGGATTAACCTTTGGATATTTTCTCTTAATTTCTTCCCAAGCTTCATCTCTTTCGCTTTCTCTTCGCATTAGCGGCATAGTGTCACTTATGTTTTCAATAAACGAAGTTTCTCCATGAGTTCTGTTACGATACAGATTTGTTATATCTTCTGAACCTCGTCTCGACGAAGTTGAAGTAAAGTGTTACATTTCACTCATTTCACCAGTTTCATCAGCACCTGGATTGTCAACTCCAGAGCCGAAAGGATTCTTTTCAGGATCATATTGATCCATTGTAGATTATGTATTTTAGAAGTAAATACATAATCTTTATAACTATCTCGGTCTTCAAAGGAACCTCGTAGCAGCAAAACCAGCAAGAAACATTCCTCCGGCCACGTAAATCATTTCGAAAGTTTTTTGATTTTTCGAGGGTCTGTAATACTCAGAAAAAACTGGTTCAGTTAGATTTAGATTTTCGTCTGGATGAGTTTGATTATATAATTTTAAAGCCTCGTCTGTGTCTTCGAAATTCTGAGAAGCGATTGCATTATTTCGTCTATTCTGCTCCTGCCAATCGAGTAGTTTCTCCCGATTTTCTTGATATTCGGCATAATCTTTATGATACTTTTCCAGCGCTTCATCATGTCTCTTTTTCTCTTCTGATACATCATCACCTGAAAAATTTTCGCAAGATAGGAACCGCCGATAAACGTCGTTGCATTAAGAATCGCACCACCTAACATCACTGCCATAGTCGCCATTTTTAAGACTTAAATAGATTTTGGAATTATTTTTTGGTCTTCGAGTTAAAGTTTTTAAATCATTCATCCAGCTAGTACAGCGGTAAACTTGGTATAATTCGTTATGCTTGAAGATGGATCGCCTAAGAAGTTTTCCTTCAGCATCTTCTTCGCTAAATAACCTACTCCAGCCGTTAATCCAATAAGAACGGCAGAAACTGTTACGGTTTTCACTAATTTATTTTGCTCAGCCATGTATTTTTAATAAGTGAAACACAAAGTTTTAGATTTCTCAAACATTAATACTGGGTCTGGTTTCCTCTTTAGAGCAGTGCAATGGAAAATCCCGGGCATAATTACTGCTCTATACTACTACAGGAAAGTTAAACACAACTCTTCATCCGAAAAATATCTTAACATAGTGCAAAATGTTAATGGCCTTTCGACTGAAAAGACTATGTAAAACTTCGAATCAGCAATTATTCTCTTCTTGTTGAAACTAAAAGGTATTCTAGACCTAAAATACCACGGGAAAATAGAATCTGTGAACTTTGCCATCTAAACGAAGTTGAAGACGAAACTCATCTTCTTTCCTATTTTCCCCAGTACACAACTTTTAGAGACACGTTTATGGATAAAATGAAAGCAATTCTAAACACTGTTCCAGAAGACAAGGAAAGTCTTACTGAGAACATATTTTGCACAAATAATGAACATGCATTATTTTATATAATGAACTACATTAACAAATGTTTCACAAAACGAAAATCAGAGTTAAGTAGATTAGAAATAGTTTTGTAATTCTGCGTTTTATTCAGCATATATTACTTTTATTGTTACCGTTACTAGAATGTGTAAAGTTTGTAAAATGCCGTGCTTTGGCAATATGCAAACATTTTAAGTCGTGCCAACAAAGCTAAATGTTACTGTAACTGTTAGTAGTAGTAGTAGCTGTAGTAGTAGTAGTACTAGTTGTAGCAGTAGCAGTAGTAGTAGAAGTGGTAGGTAGTAGTAGTAGTAGTACATGTAGTAGTAGTAGTAGTAGTAGTAGAAGTAGAAGTAGTAGTCAGTAGTGAGTAGTAGTAGTAGTAGTAGCAGTAGTAGTAGCAGTAGTAGTAGTAGCAGTAGTAGTAGTAGTAGTAGTAACAGTAGTAGTAGTAGTAGTAATGGTAGTAGTAGTAGTATCTCGAACTTCGCTTTATCTCGAACGAAATCCTGTTCCCCTTGAATTCGACTGGTATTTTCTCTGTTATTTACTACTGTTGATCTCGAACTCGCTTATCTCGAATCTCTGCTTTCCTCGAACTATTTTTCCCCCTTGGTACAAAAATACCCTTTACATCTCGAACAAGTCTCAAAACGTAGTCGTTGAAATAAAAAATGGTGCTACAAAAGTCGGAACTGACATTAATTGTATTTACATGGCTTTCGAGTTTTGCTACTTGTATTTATTTAAGCTTCATCACAATGTCACACAATTGTTCTGTTTGTCTTCGGCGTGAATTTGTTCTCGGGCCATGAGTTTCCCTTTAAAAATTCCGATAACGATTTTTCGCCTCAGAAACTTAACTTGCAAAACAAGCACTGGACGTTTCCAATTCTACTGAACGAAAGTCTGTAACAGACAAAAGGCAGCGAAGTATTTTGGATTTTGTGCATGAGTAGGTACATAATTTCGGTAGACGATCACAATGCAACATCTCACGTGGCTTCGACGAAACCTCGAAACTGTGCTGTGTACGTTGTTGTTTAAAAGGATTCTTTCACGGTTCTGCGCATGCTCGGGTTCTCAGTAATTTAATCTGTGTTCCGGCCCGGAACAAAGACAATTTCTGAGGTTTTACGCGGCGAAGTGTCAAAGGTGGATTCCATCTTAAAAAATCTCTCTCTGTATTACACATCGGTAATCAGAAATCGTTTTGTTTGGATCATATTTTATTCCGGCGTTGGTTTTTAGTTTTATTTTACTGTTCCTTCGCTTAACCTTTCTAAAATTGTAAAGTTATAAATTTTCAAATGTGACTTACATGTATAAAGTCAAGAGCAACATCATGAGTGACCCTTCGAAAAGGAAATCAAATATCTTTCAAGAGTTACCACTGACAAAAGAATAGCAACAAAGCACAAACCGTTGCTGATCTGAGCGACTTAG
>JAOEJI010810695.1:0-14025 GCA_025448255.1 Umimayanthus chanpuru
AAAAGATCGTGCAAATCTTCTTCACAGCGCCATCTTGAATCTTATCACGTGGCAGCAAGTCTAGTTCCAGGACTCCTCATTCATAAAAATGTTACAGGCGTTGTGCAAATGGATCGCGTTCGATCGTGCAGCAGCAAAAGAAAACATAAAACTTGATGTATCACTGAACAGACAGAACATTAAATGATTTGCAGTAACTCCTGTAATTGATTTTCATGCAGGTATAGCTAGATTTGACATTTCTGCTGAATTTTTCCAGAAAATTATTTTTCGACAAGAATGACATTGAAAGGCTTTTTTTCTGAAAACAGGCTTCAAAACAGGGGTGTGCATTATACACGGGTGCGCATTATACACAGGTAAATATGGTATTGTTTAGTAGCTTGCCTAGTTTGAAAAATACTGGAGTGCTGATAATTCTCGTATCAAGAATTTGAGATCTAAAAATCAAAGTGCCTACACGATCCAAAATGTCTCCACAACATAATACATAATTTAATATAATGTTTAATCATGTTCTTCAAAATGGATTATTTGGTTTCAAAATTGGCAGAATCATCCTAGGGTCTAAAAATTAATTGAATTTGATCTACCGGTAGAATATTTTTGTGCTACCACCTCATATAATATTTAAAAGCTATCATGCAATGTCTGAGCTTAAATCTAAAGACAAATTGTTATAATTAGTTGAAAGCAAATATACAAAACAGCTGGCATTTATTTTGAATAAACTGCTGAGCAGGCTCTAAGAATACAATTTTCAAATAGTATCATTTTCCATCAACTCAGTACATGGTCTGAGTAGTATGAGGATTGTGAACCAAATAAGTTGATACGGTAAATGAGAAGTACTGTACATTGTGAGTTAAGGCACTAGCTTTTTATCCATGTGATAATCATGTCCAATGCAACAATGGCATGGGTTGCAATTTTTGCATTACTTTTGTTTGCCAAAGTTTTCTATAGGCTTTCTCAAAATGTCTAATAAAAATAATAATAATTATAATTATAATATTTAGAAGAGCAACAGGATTTCTGAAAAACTGCAGTTTAGGTTTGACAGCTGTTTCCAGTGCTTCAAAATTGATGCTCACTATTAAACAATCTAGACAAAAATGTCTGACCAAAACAATCAGATCAAGTCAGCAAGAACAATTGGTTCAAAAAAAATTCTCTTTCACAAGTTGAATTTCTTGATTTTTGGACAGTAAGATTCCGAACATGTGAGGAATCTAGGTTTAGGTGGGACTGACAAAAAACATTATTTTATGCTTCAAAACTAAGTTATTCTTAACAAGAAACCCCTGCAGCTCTTATGATTATTTTCTAGAAGAGTATTGGCATCAAAAATTCCACATGACAGCCAAACTTGGTGAAAACATACAAAACAATCCAGAAAATTTAAATGATTATGTTCCATTTAAATTTGTTTGAGAAACAGTACATGTGTACATATAGATGTGCAATTGTTGAAGCAACGATGTTCAAAAGCAGGGTTCTAGGACATTTGATCACCAGTATCATCACAATGCCTGTCACAAATATGTTAACAAGCTAATGCCTGGTGTAGAATTTACACTAGTGGTGGTGACATTTTAACCCTGGTTCACCAAATGGAAAATGCATGCTTCATGTTAAACTTGAAAATATATATATTATGAATAAAGTTATCAATTTGAAGTGTAAAAAAAAACCAGTGTTAGTCAACTTGTGTCTTGAGATCTTAACATAGCTGCAATATTCTGTCTTTTATGGTAGAAAAAATAGACACTAATATATCAATACTGTCAGTAAAAGAAAAATAATCTTATTTTCCTGTTTGCTTCAACATAAAATTTAAAATGTCGCATAAAACAGAATATATCTTCCTTTTCGGTGTTCATATACTTAATATAACTACTGACAGAGGTTCAAAGAAGACAAAATGAAAACAAAAAATATTAAACACAAATTTTAAATCCCACATGAAATCAGAACTTACCATAATTTGTGATGCAGAACAAAGAGCCAGATTTTTCTTTCACAGCTCTTGAATATTAACAAACAAAATCCTTCTTTGCTTGAATATATTATATTCTTGTCTGTGATTCAAAGATAACATTTATAAATCTTACATTAATATACAGCTTCCTGCCTTGAAATCAGAGAAGGATTTGTAAGTTCTCCGTAGATGCTTTAAAAAAACATCTCCTTGCTGAAAAACGAATTCAAAATAGATCTCTTTGAAATGCAAATTTGTCACAGATGATTGCTATGATCACATCAGCTCAATCAGTGTTTGTTTGAACAAAAGTCAGCTGATTCGTGTGTAAAATATCAGAATTAAACCAATCACTGCTCTCTCAAAGTTGATCTTTATAAAAAGATTATATTTTAAGTATTTCCGGACTTATAATTCACTTTTTAATCTGAAAGCAAGAACAAATGATTCTAGTTCTTAAAATTATTTTTTTTGGCTTAATACTGTCAACTGGATTGTTTGCTTGTTGGCCATTTATTCTTGAGTCAACAGATATATACAATGTACAATTATAAATTAAATAAATATATTTACTGAAGATATTTGGCTAACTGGTGTGCTGTGTTGCCACTTTAACAAACAAGTTCTAGATTCTTTTTAGAACAATTTTAAAATTACTGACAGTGACATTTTCAAAGATTATATTTTGTTGCCAGGTGGAATTACTTCACAAAAACTCCAAATTGAAATAGCAAAGATTTTTTTTTTATAATTACTACTTGTTTAAGCCTTCAGCAAAATTTAATAATCATAAGTTCTACAAAAAAATACAGTCATGTATTATAATTATTATTGTAAACATAGTTTGCAACAAAATATTAACAAAATAGATAAAAAAAAAAGTAGAAGCTAACTCAACTGAATTATTTAAAAAAACAATTATGAAATAAACACTACTGTAGAAACACGTGAACTCATGGATCAGACTTTCTGAAAAATATTAAAAATAAGATTATATTTATGATTGAACACTCCATGAACCTATTCAGACAATGTGTAAAAATGAAATGTGTCATTTTTTTGATGAATTTAAACTGTTAATCACTGAAAAATATTTTTTCAAAACCTGCATAGCAACACAAATCATTCAAAGCCAAATTGTCATTTTATAATTTATTATGTGTTAAACAAATTGACTCCAGAACACTGAATTTGTCTGGCACTGTGAAGGGAGGAAATGGAGGTGGTTGGATTAGCTGACAGTGTTTCTAATGATGGTACAATTTGACAAATAATTAGGAAGCTTGTTACTTTAGTTCATGACTTAAAATTAATAAACTTTGCTCCACAGGTGCCAACCAACTACCGAAAAAGTAATATTAAAAATAATTTAATAATATAAAATATCTGTTCACTTTGTGTATCTTGGTTAACTGCCCAGATGGGTTTAATTTTAACATTTTCAGCCTCAGGCAGTTTATCAGTATGTAAATACTCCTTACATTATCCACACAAAATAAGTTGTTTGGTAATGAGAATAAATCAAATAATCATACACAGCGAAATTCTCCCAGCCTGTTTACAAGGAAACTATAGAGACAGTTTAGGAGAATTCAGCAATACATTATATTTATTTATGGCTAGTTTGGGGCTTAGAGGGTTAAATTACCTGTAATTCTAAATGCTGGTGTTTGATGAGTTGCAGCTCTGCCTGCAAAACTGCTTCCATATCTGCCATTTTGCTATCAAAATTGTCAACCTGGATATTAAATGAACACATCTGAATGATCAAATCTATCAATTCATACCATTTTATAGAAAATCTCTGATTGTAGCTTTTTATGGTGTGACACTGTAACAAGGGTCACTTAGACAACACAGTTTTAACTAATGCTAACATTACTGGATCGCAGCAAAATTCCTCACCTTGTGCCTCTCGATATCGACACTACTACTCTGAGAACAACAGTTTGTACTCATTTACAGAATGCTAATAAATAGCAAAAATTCATTTGTTTAGAGTATTAAAGTTTATGTTCAACAATAATTATTGTTGATAAAACTCTTGGAATTGAACTCTTGCAGATTAAACAAGTTTGTATTTATAATCTTCTTGGAAGAATAGACACAAGGGTGCCAAAACAATAATTATTCTAACTTGAAACAAACTTGGTTTGCCACTTACCGATATTAAATCATTAATTATAAAATATTTTTTAAGCTGAACTCTTAATTTCTGAAATCTAAAAGTCATTTTAGACAACTTCCTGAGAAACTGCAAGTTGAAATACCTTAAAGTAGTTTAAATAAATACTTTCTCAGTAAGCTACAACAATACTAAAATTTGAGTTTTATGTAGAGCAGCCTGCAGTTTGAACCAACTGGGGTGAAATTCCTCTAGATAATGAGGTGCAGCTTACATTTATAAATAAAATTCAATCTGTTTTGGCCACCCACTGTTCATTTTAGTTGTCAGTGGTACATGTTAACATAGAGTGGGGTCTGTACAGGAAATATCAAACTGAGTCCTTGCTGTATTGACCAAGCTATAGCGAGGTTGTTATGTCAAGGCTGAAGTTTGATATTCCCCTAAAGACTGGATGTTCAAGGTTAATAAGTATTTTATTATATGGAAACTCTTTACTTCACGCAATCTGATTGTTGGTGTGCATAGGTCATCAACAGTTATCTGTAGTGCCATGGGAATTACAGATAAATCCAGACCACTCGTGAATCATCTTTGCCATACAATAAAATTGTTTAATGTTAACCTTGAAACATTAATATTCGTGTATTTATTTCAAAATACCATACCTCATCTTTACTTTCAAACACCAAGCCATGTTGTGATATATAAAATCCATTAATATTGTTCAATAAGAACTTATAGCTTGACTGCTCCATCATCACTTCTCCCTCCACAGATGACTCATCTGTTTCCTCCTCGCTGTCCTCATTTTCAGACAACATGCCGTTGTACTGACCTTGCTCAACACAATGCCAAAGCTGCCCCATATAGTTACTTTTCCACCTGGTACTTTTTTGTTTTACTCTTCGCTTCTTGGAAGAGCTCACCATTAGAGAACTCCACAGTGTTCCTGGGCTTCCTCTGGCAAACTCTAGATCATCAATTTCACTGACATCAGTGAGCCCTAAAACACTTTGAGGATTAATTCCAAGAACTTTCTGTCTCTCATGGCAACAGTTTGTACAAGTATCACTGCCAGCTGGAAACGCTCTCTTTATAATGCTGGATGCTTGCTCACGGTTTAGTAGAATATATCTTTGTTGAAATTGACTATCAAAAAATGTTCTACGCAGGAATGATTCCTCATAGGAATGGCCATTCTCGCTGTATTGCTTGAATGGGGACCAACTGCCATAAACCTGGTAAACAACAGGTAGCAAAAATATATTAACAAAATGCAAAACAGAAATTAATTTTGGGTGACTGGTATGCTGGCCAACTGAAAAACATGAGCTCTAGGAAAAAGGGCATAAATGCCAGATATTGGTAATTATTATATTAAAATAGCAGTGGTGAAGACCCCCAAAAAATAATTGGCATGATATCTCTATAATCAAGAGTTGAACTTGGTACAGTCGAACCTCGATTATCCAGACCCTGATTATCTCAATTTCTTGCTTATCTGGACTTATTCTCTGATCCCAATTTTTCAATGAATATTTGTTAGTAATGATCAAGATCCATAGCCATATCCTTTTTAAAATTACAGTATTAAAAAGTGCAATCAAATGTGAGTTTTTTTTTTCGCTTTGAAAGAGCAAAAGCAGTGCTCACACGCATCATAACTACATGTAATGAAGAACGTTTGAATGAGTTCTAAAATTGGCTCAGAGTTGCATTGTTGCTATGCTAAATTTCACACTCTCCTGTACTACATTTTTCATTTTTGTTCTTCACTAATATTCATATTTTCAATTATATGGACCCTTGATTATCTGGACTACTTCATCTGGTCGCAATGAGTCTAGATAATTGAGGTTCTACTGTAATACCTAAATGGTAATCTCTATAGTTATGTGCAGTAGATGTAACAATATTCTTAATAGTATCTTTAAAAGTTCATCTGATCTGCTAAAGTTGGGTTAACCCTAGTAATGAAGAAGGGTGAAGGATTGCTTGATTGCAAATCCAGTGCCCTCCACTCTGTCAATTTATTCTTAGATTACTTTATACCTATATATGTGGTAAATAAAAGCTGTTGATTTACCAGTGCACATTTGCCCTAACATTCACATAAAAAGGTTCTTATAAAGATTAAATACATACATTGCAAGGACTCACTTGTTCACTTTGTCCTTGCATGACTTTTTAAGAACAACCACTTGATTATACATGTACATCAACTTATCAAATTCAACAAAATCTATGAAATCCTGTAAAATCCCAAGGGTTTTGAGATTACTAGCAATCCTAACCCAGTCAGTCCCCAAGTGATCAGGATATTTGTCCGATGTAATCCCAGAAATGGTAAGTACTGTATAAAAGATTGTACAAAGTATGCTGCGTGTACTGGGCCCAGTATCATTCCAACCCGAACTTCCTTAATTTGATGAACATTTCTTTCAGTGGACAAATGATTGTGTAAATATTTTGTTAAGAAGCAGTGGAGAAACCTGTTTCTATGGTTAAAGTTAGGGCTTTAAAAGAATTAGTCTTGAATTTAATTCTACCTTTTTCTGACACAAAGCCCTGCAAAATAGAGGATAATCGTAAAACATATACTTAAAAAATTTGATCAAGAAAGCTGTTGATTAGAAGTACTTGAATTAAACTAGGAAACTAGGAGGAAATTTCCCTCCAAGTCAGTCTCTCTAAGTCTCTCTATTCTCGAGCTCTTTCTGTGCACAGAATATTGCTAAAGTTAATAAATGCAAATGTAGACCAAGCATTTACCACTTAGTGATTCAGTGATTTACTGCAGTTCGACATGGACAACAACATTCATTAATTTTGCTGGTGATTATGATAAACTATTCATATATACATATGCACAAAAAGTAAACGATTTGGGATTAGTAAAAACCTGTCAGTTTCTGGAACCATTAAGTGTCTTTATTGCTCAAATATATCTCATGTTGTAAAAGCTATCCTAAGAGTAAGATATTCATGTCTAGATCATTATCAAAGCTAAGGCGCCATATTCAATTTCAAAACAGAAATCACATAAACTTGTTGTTTAAATCGATCTGTGGCTATGTCAGATTTCATTTTATACAATAACACTTCAAAACCGAGTTATTTAAAAACAAATAGGGGCTTACCACGAGACATGTTTTTAAACATGTATAGAAATCTCTGTGTATATCAATCTGAATCACAAACAAACAAAGGTTTATATCGAGTATATCGAGTAATCTGAATCGGCCAACTACCGACCGGAACCGCAGAAGGGCGCATTTGCCTTTTGCGCGGGAAGTTTCTGCTAAACTCACTTGTTCGTCCGCTATAGTCTCATCTTCTTCGTCTTCCCAGTTCATTTAAATGAAATCATACTTGATTTTGCATCTCTTTCTTGCTTCATACAATCCAAAATACATTTAAAATAGAGAGAAGTCCCACGCGATTACTTTTGCCCCCGTCAAAAGGTCAACGTAACAACCTGCGCCTGCAAATATGGAAATATTTTTCAGCGGTAATTTGTCAACACGCAAAGGAGGACGGGAATTCTCGTTTTTCAGAGAGTCGCCATCTTGGATATTCGTTGTACTTGCAGTCGGTAGTGTTTCTGGAAAGAATAGAAATGCTTCGTTGTGCAGCACGCAGGTTAATTTTTCCAGCTGCTTTAAGAGCAAACCCTACATTAGGTAAGTGTTACCCGTTTCAGTTTTGTTTTGTGAAAAGAAGTTGTTGAGAAATATTGAACCATGTGCCCACCGGTCACTGCCTCACTCGGACCCCTCAGTCACCCAGTGCCTGTCCTGATGTGTACTGGTGTGATCATGTGCCGATGTCGGATGTGGTCGTCATTGAATGGTGAATATTATATGGCATGATCTCCACGCCTCCTCCATTTTTATGTTGAACTTTTTGGATGCAGTATTTGGAAACTGATAATAAGCCAGATAGCCTCTAGTCTTGTTCTGAAGGTGAATGCTTATGCTGTTATAGGAGCAATTGCGTACTTATAACCCCCCCCCCCTCCCCCGCTATTGTTCTGGAATCTACTGCGCACATTTTTCAATAGAATGAGGTATGCGCAGTAATAGGCTAACTTGAGTGGGGGGGTATTCTGCAAACTAGCCTAGTTATGTTCTACACCAGTCGCAATGATTGATGACATAAATTATAAAGACTAGGACCGGAAGTCCCAGATATGTGAAGAGGGGGACGGGGTTAGGTCAGTTGCTGATTTGAGCAGAGGTAAGCAACTTTTCACAATGATAAATAAAAAAATAATAATATACCATGTCTGATATGTTTTTGCTTTTGTAATACTAATGGTCAGTCATGCCTCTGTCTCATAAGTAAATATAAGCAGGATTATTTTTTGCTAGAGGTGAGACTCAGAGTGTTTTAACTGCCTAGGAGTAAATGTTTAACTGAATTTTTTGATTTCATGTAAACTTAATACCTCGGAGTATGATATCTATTCTGATTACACAGTCATGCACACATGACAACAGGAAATTGTTCAAGGGACATTTTATATTGAAATGACCAAAAGATTAAAATTCTTGAGTATAGGTTTCTTTTTGTGGGTCTTACTGTTGGCCTTTCACTGTTTAAATATGATGCAAATTTTTCTTAGGTGTGGCAGTGCAGCGCATGTACTCCAGCAAACCAAAGGAGTCGGAAGAAGCATTTGATGCCAGATGGGAAGCTTACTTTAACAGGTACAATACAAGTGTTAATTGCAAGTGTTAATTACACTTATTTAGTATGAATTTATTGTGTTCTGTTGCAAATCCTTTAATCTGATAAGTTCTCCAAGTCTCACCATTGTTTACGCACTGATAGTACAACTTACAGTAATAATGTATTGATTGTGATTTTTTACTTGTGTGTGTCACTGATTTGAAGTATGTTATATGTTTATAACTTGATGTAGACTGATTGAAATATAAAATAGTTCATTTGTATTAATGAACTATGCTAGACTTGTATTTTAAAACAATTAGCTTCATTTTACTGGTCCTAAGAACAACACTGAGTACAGTTTAATAAGTACTGTATATTATATGCATAAAGATCATATGTTTTAAAAGCAATAAATTCTGCTCCTAATATTTGGCCAGTCTTGCAAAGCTGAAACAGTTGTAAGATTGAGAAGTGCAGACAATAGTTGTTTGTATATCAGTTACAGTAAGTGTTTGTAGTTTAAGAATGTTGCAGCAAATTTTGGACTTTTCTCTCTTTCTCCAGGGATGACATTGATCAGTGGGAACTGCGAAAAGGACTAAATGAGCTGTACGGCCACGACCTGGTACCAGAGCCCAAGATAGTGAATGCTATGCTGCGTGCATGTCGCCGCCTGAATGATTATGCCATGACAGTCAGGATACTGGAGTCCATAAAGGATAAAGCTTCAGGGAATAGCGAAATTTACAGTTACATCCTGCAGCAGTGCAAGCCAACAATAGAAGAACTTGGACTCAGTACACCAGAAGAGCTGGGACTGGCTAAGTGACCTGAAAATCATTGCTTCTAAAGGCAAGTTGGACTGCACGGTAAATAATATTATAGTATATATCAGATTGTCCAATCTGCAGACCTTCCAAAATCAGGATTTCTATTGTAGAGGGAAGTTTCAGCATCTGGAGGGTTAAGTGGTATGGTTCCCATTAAAATTTTGAAATCAGAGGCCTTGAAATGTCAGTTTCAGTACACTAGACAAATATTTTAGTCAAAATTCTTGGAAAATTCATGAATGGATCGCACATATTGTCCACAAAAAGCATATTTTGAGATAAAATTAACAAATTGACAAAAAATAACAAAAATAGCTTCCTTGGCTTGTTTTGCATGCAAATCTGCTAAATCAGGATTTTCCTGTCCTGGTCATGCATGAATTGGGATTTGGGATTCACAGTTAAAATCAGGTAATCCTGCCTAAATTGGGATGGTTGTTCACTGATAACTTTATATGGGTGGATTGAGGGGAGGGGTCAACACGGCTCGACACCCTGCCCCCAGTCCATCCTAAAACTACACAAACAGCTTTAATAGTCGACAGAAAGCTGTCAGTTAAAGTTAACGCAAAGACACTCACACATTTTGTCTTGTTGATGCAACCACTTCTCCAGTTTTATCCCTCCTGGCATCTCAAGATGGACTGGATTAAATTTTCTCTTCCACTGAGCCCACAAGATTTACAGTCATAAGAAACTGCTTTGTTAATAACAGGGTAAACAACATTGATTGTGTAAACTTGCTGTACATAAGCTGAATAACACAAATATGACCTCAAAAAGCATGTCCTGGGTCCACTCATTATTTGCAGTGATGTGACCATCTTTGTCCACTTTTTGCAGGTTGTTACAAGAAAAGAAGAAGAATGTTTGATGGATTGTTCATTTTTTTTACTTGCAGACTTTTTCTATTTGAAAGGGAAATTTGATTGTGTGATACCTTTGAATTACTACAATTCAATTTCAGTATTACATGCCTGTAAGATAACAAAATAAAAAGTAACTTCCGCAATCTTGGATAATTATAATTGAACTGTTGTCTTTGTTTTCTGTAAGACCACTATTATTATGATTAAGATAATTAGGAAGTCAATTGTATAATATGTTCAGTTCTTTGGTGGAGTGTGATAGCAAGATCAAAGCATAGGGCTTGGGAAAAGTAAGCTTAGTAGTCTTTCAACAGGCCATAGGAAACAATTTTAAGTTGAGGAGGCCCATATTTTTCTTTCTTGATGGGACAGGAAGGAATTTTATAAACGGACTGAGGTAAAAGGATTTTCAAAAGCAAAACATTTTGTTCATTCGCACAGAAAGTTAGGGGTCCTGGGCTTTGACCCCAATTGCTGCAGCCCAGCTTCATATAGTTGGAGTACACTCCTGGCCAGCAAGTATTTTAAAAAGCAAGTTACTTTTGAGCATTGTTAGGTTTAAGAACAAATTCAAGATTTTACTGAGATTAAGAAATGCACCATCAAGTCCAGCCTCTTCTGCA
Source organism: Umimayanthus chanpuru (assembly GCA_025448255.1). NCBI lineage: Eukaryota > Metazoa > Cnidaria > Anthozoa > Zoantharia > Parazoanthidae > Umimayanthus > Umimayanthus chanpuru. Next base: position 11,109 of record JAOEJI010810695.1, read on the forward strand.
GGTAACTCAACATTTGAGTTGCCTGCAGCGGGAGACGGCTACAAAAATTCAAGGACAACATTCCTACAGTATCTGCCAATCAGACTTTAGCAATCCAGCATCGAACATGCAGAAGTTAATCAATTTTTGACGAATCCAATATAGACCCACCTGTACAAGATGGACTGGAGTGCTGCGGTGTTTGACTTGGGCCTCACTTTCAAAACTATTCACGCGTTTACTAACGCGAAGAGTTACAAAAACCCAACGAACACTTCCGAAGAATTCCGAAAATTTTCCGAAGATTTCCGAACACTTTCGAAGATTTTCCAAAAATTTTAATTTAAGACTTTTAGGATTTTGAAAAAAAGGTTCAAAAAATTCTCGAAGATTCTGAAGATTTTCTGAAAATCTTCCATAATCGGATAAGCTCAAAAACGGTTTTGAAGCGGAAATCCCGGAGATTTCCGTACCTTTCCGAAAATATTTGTAAATTTTCCAATGATATTGGCATGGGATAAAGAAGTTACGCAATACTTTCTCGTGGGATACCGTGGAACATGCCACTTGTCACTTGTATTTTCTTCGTATATACACTCGCCTGAAGTCTCGTGTGTATACGGAAAATACAAGTGACGCGTGGCATATTCCACGATATCCCACGAGAAAGCATTACATAACTAGTATGTACATGTGGCATCTATATCTTACTCCCTTGCTTTTTTGACCTTTAATAGTTAAGTATCTCGCAGCACTCCCCTTTACCATTGGAAACTTCTAGTATATACTTTTTTTTATCAGTTCAGCCTCTCTTTAAGTTCTCATTTTGGGTATATTCGGTTAAAAATCGTTTTTTTCCAAAGTAAACTTGTTTAGATTTGCCAAGCCAAAAATGAGTTAATCTTTTATGCTGTCGACGTTTTGTCTAATCTCTGTTTAGTTACAGCAAATTGAGATAATGTAGGTTTTGCAACACTGTACTGTACTGAACGTTGCGTTACAGTTAAGTAATGATGATTCTTTATGTTCAGTCTACAAAAACAGAAGTTTGTTATATCGTCGGTTTCGATGTGTTCCTAACGTGTTCTTAAACTCGGTCCATTGTAGAGATCCGATTGAACTAAATATGTTTAGAGTCGCTAAGGGATTACAAATTCTGCGAGCCTAACCCATACCACGTGTATGGTAACTCCAGTAGCAAGTGCATCTTTTTTGTCAAAACGTTGAAGCTGAAAACAGCATGCTAAAAACATACCTCGGGCTGAGGCTAAAGGTCGATCCTTTGATCTTGTTGGGGGGAGGGGGGGTGGAAGAATCATTTCGGTGCGAATGTTTTTTTTTTCTTGGCCATCCAAACATTTTTATTGTTTTCCCATAGATTTTCCGCCTATATAACCTTGCAATTTTTCTTTTTTCACCTGCTTCGATCATGAGTTTTCAGTTTATACTATTTTTTATATCCCTCCCCCCACGAGGTCAAATGGTCAGCCCCCAAGAAACGCTTTCGAGAAAACAGTCAATTTCACATACTAAGTTTGGTTTGGAAAACAGGCGCATGCAACGCTTTTCGGTACATTTATGAAGTGAGTTAGTTGTCAGGAACAGCCTTTGCAAGGTGAAAATTGACGATTATGTCTGGCCTACAAATTTTCATTTTTGCTTTGGGAGACAAGAATGTTTCTATATAAATTCTTATTTGAATTTTATAGGCTGCTTAGTTATTGGCCTACAAAACAGAAATTTTGTCCTAGTACTTTTTGTCATTTGTAGGCTGTTAATTTGCACCCTGCTTTGACTTTACATACACAATATTTTTCCATTTATAAAACATTTAAGGTTGTGACCCTGCAAAAAAACTTATTACTTGAACGGTTCAGTCAGCCACAGCGCAAAAAATTAGGCGTATTTACAAGAAATAGTACATTGGATACTGTTCAGCATCAATAAGGGAAAGTAGTAAAACCAGGCAAACTCTGGTCAGTTTGTGATACATTTGCTGATAGTGCGCACTTTTTATTTTGAAACTGACCAATTTGTCGTGACTTCGCAAATCTATATATTGTTTACATCAAAAGATTGTTACGGGAAACGAAAAACCAATATTTGAGCTGCATCAACAAAGACATGTCAACCACGCGATAGCTGTACAAATATACATGGAAGCACGAAGAACAAATACAGATTAAATGCGAAAATCAAAAAAGAAAAGTTTGACAATTTTATGCGTGAGCGCTAGTCTACCCATCGGGTCGACACCAAGTCTTTTGCCAGAAAATTTCGGGTAAACAAAAATAGTGTTTCGTAAAGAGAGAGTATTTACACTTTGTTTTCGTTTGACCGTTGACTAATTGCGAGAACAAAAGGAAACATGTTTTTGAATGGAAAAGTAACTATTCTTGTTTTTCTGGTAATTCTGGTTACCAAATGCGAGACATGGCGTCGGAGGCGAAGACGGAGAAGCAACCCACCACCACAGCCGCGGCACTGTGTTGTCAGCGGCTGGTCAGCTTGGAGCCCATGCACGCGGCCTTGTGGCAACAGTGGCCGTCAAACTCGCACCAGAACAGTAAAAACACCTCCAGGTTGGTTTTTGGAACTTACCTTAGTTGTTCAATAAGATTCAGTGAGATAGAGGGGTTTTATTTTCAGTCACTGAACGGAGGCGTTTCGGTTATCTGGTACAAGTAAAACAAAAATAAACCACCATTTTCTGTTTCGGGAAAACCTTACGATTGAGTGGCTTGGGCAGCGCCGAAGGACGCAAATTATAGTTGTGGAAGCTCATTTTTTATACACGCCGAAAGTTGGGGGAGGGGTGGGGGGCTGGGCGTACTCAGACCCATGGTCTTACGACCCTGCCACTTTTTAATTCGGAATGCATGAAATGCATTCTGAATTATTGTGGGGGCTCGAATTCACTCCACTGTAACTTTTGGCA
>JAOEJI010811806.1:0-14021 GCA_025448255.1 Umimayanthus chanpuru
AATTAAGCTGTATAGGATGGAATTTTTTCTTCAAAAAAATAATCGTACATATACTATTATTCAGGACTTCAGAGTATTGATTGATCAATACAATAGATATCAATCAACATGATTTATCGATTGATAATGGTTCATCAATTTGTTTTCCAATATCTGGCCTCACTGTATAAACCTCTTACATATGCATCGCTCTTTATACAGTGGAAGCTCAATAAACAAAAAAATAAATAAAAATAAAATCTGATTTCATCGATTGGTCATGCCAGATTGAAATTTAAGTGTTTGGGAATTTTGACTTCCAACAGTGTCTCTGTTAATAGATAAAATATTCCAATATCCTTAAGTTCTGCTAAGTACTTGAATCCTGAAATGGGTTGTGGATTTTTCTAAAATTTCAGTTTAGAATTGTGTATTTTAAGGACAACGTCTGTGGATTCACAGATTATGTCTACACTGGTAGTAAATCAATTAGAATCAAGCTTAGCTATTGACTGGATTTTGATTTTAACAATCTATAAAATTATTGACCATTTGATTTGTCAGATTCACTTTGAGAATAACTTGAATTTAACTGGATTTGTGTTGAAGGGTACACAGGAGAAAGTTCTTAATTTGGGTGTTTTTGTTCTTGAACGTAGCTCAAGAAATATCTGCATACTGTATTTTCTGGTATACATCACATGTATGTCGAGACTTTAAGACCCAAAATTTGACCCCAAAAAGTGACCTCCACTTATACACAGGTAACACTTTTCAAGTTTAAGTTGTGTGCAGCTTTCTCGGCATAACATGCAAAATACTGGCACTAAATATTTTTATTGCTCTCACTGGTTTTGTTTCATAGTAAGCAAATCAATTGAAGATCTTTTAGGCTGTTGAAAGTGACAGTTAAATCATGGAGAAACAATTCAACATTATGTTTACGAATAACTTGTTAGTTTTTTACTTTTATTTGAGTTTTTTTATTTGGTTGTATTACTGTTCATTTGCTTGCATTTGGGTCTTTAAGGTCTTTATCATGAGCAATATTATTACAGGGATTCTGACAGGGTGCGGCCAAAAATGGGGAATGGTGCGGCACTATGAAGGTCAATTGTGTGGCAAAAAAGACCAATTGTGGGGCAAATTGTGCGGCAGTCAATGCTTAATTTCAAATGTTTTGGGAGTTGCTAAATGGTGTTTTGATTGGTATTTTAGTTTATTTAAGTGATGGAATCAATATAAGCACTTGAAATCATATAAGTTGTTTTATTTTGGTGTCAAATAGGCCAAAGACTATGTCACATATACCTTCCAGAAAAGAATACACACCCTCACTTCTAAGAACTGAATTGCTTGAGGGTAATATCATGTATAAAATATTGCATATAAATCTAATTACCCGCTGTGTATAATAGGCACTTTTTTTCTGAAATTTTACCTCGAAAATCAGCATGCGTACTGTATTTTCTAGTGTATAAGTCGATTCGTGTATAAGTCGACCCCCGTTTTTCAAGCCAAAGACAACGATATTTTTGAAAGCTCGTGTATAAGTCGACCCCCATGATTGCTGATACAAAACAAAACAAAATAGAAGGAATCAAGGACAAGAAACAATAATAAAAGAAGAAGTGATTGGTACATGTATTTTCTTTTTCAGTATTTGGTGGCTCCTAAAGGAGCCGTTTTGTTGGTGGTTCTTAAAAACCAGTGTGGTCCCTCTCGCCATTTAGCCAGATTCTCAAACATTAGTTGAGGGGGACCATCTTGTACAAGCCTTGTGATTTGTTGTGGTCCGTCTCGCCATTTAGCCGGATTCTCAACCATTAGTTGAGGGGGACAATCTTGTACAAGCCTTGTGATTTGTTGTGGTCCCTCTCGCCATTTTCCCCAGATTCTCCACCATTAGTTGAGGGGAAAATCTTGTACAAGCCTTGTGATTTTGTTGATTTGTTTTTTTTGCTTGTGTATTAGTCGAGGTGCAATTTTTAGGCTACAAATTTGGTCTCAAAGGGTTGACTTATACACGAGAAAATACAGTATTATACACGGAACCCTTTGTTTTCATATGAAGTAATATATATGAAGCAAACAAATGGTGCTATAGATCCGGGCTCCGGTGTATTTTTCAGTCACATTGGGTAAATGAATTTTTCGTACAGTTGTTTACTTCAAGAGTAATACAGCGGAGGAAATTGAAATAAACTGTATTTTATGACCTTGCAGTGTGATTGAAATTTCACATAAGGAGTATCGATTATCACACCAGCACCTATATATTATGAAACTTTATTCACAGTAATTTTACCATGAAAAATTTCAATTGAATCGCATGTAACTCAAGTAAATTGTTTTGTTTTTTGATCACTTTTCCCCCTTCTGACTGGGTTAATACCTTAAATATTAGTGAAAATACTGCGGGATACTTTCTTATCATCACTGAGTATTGACCAGTGAATACCAGTGTATTAGGTTTTAGTCCAGCAAAAACACAGCAAACATAACAAGAAAGGCAAAGAAACTTTGGCAAAAGTAACGAATACAAACGCAACAAAGGTATCATGTTTCCTTAAACTTTCAGTGAGGCATGTTCATTTCCTTACAATTGTAAACAAATTTTGGTATATATGAAACTCAAAGTAACAACCCCCTGCAAGTAACAACCTCCCAAAAGTAATGCCATGCAAGCGCTGCTAAAACCCAAACATACACCGGTCTCACTGAGATCTTTTTCAAATCCCAACATTCCAATGACGTGAGCTCATTTTGCAATGCAAGTTACAAAAAACATGCGGTTGACCTAAGTAAATATACCTTGCACTTAAAAGATCTCAGGGTGCAACATTCAATATTAAACAAAATAAAAGCGAATATTAAAAATGTTAAAAGCAAATACAACAAACTATAAATACATATAAAAGGTCTTGTTTTAACTCGGACCCCACATTCACTAGTTGATGACCGGTCCCTTGAGCATTTTGTTTTCTTACTACAAGACCATAATGTAAACTTGGGCACTAGGCATTTGCTAATTAAAGTCATTTATATTTAGTTTCTTAATTAAAATACGTTATAACTTCCTTCAAATCTAAATATAGTCTTAGTAAAACGTGATTGTAACTAGTGAAATGTGAATAGAACTGCTGTACTGTATATAAAACTAAGTTAAGTGGTATGGTCCATGCTTTAGTCCGTCGTGCATCTTCTTTCATGCTTTCCCGACTTCCTGTATGCAATCACTGTTTGATACATGCACACTAAGCATACATGTTTTAGCTGGCACAAGACAACCAACAGCGCACCAAGAACCTGGAAACTTTAAAGGCAAACAAACAAAGGATGGTTTTGATAAACTAAGATTTTCCAACTGTCGAGGTCGAGGGAAGTCAAGATTTTTGCTCACTCGTACCCGGACTCCCTTGCCTTGATACACCACCTTAAATATATTTGATTTTTCTGTCGGTTCTTTCTCAAGAGGAACTAGGAAGGTATGGCTTCTTTATCTTTTTAAAGTGTGTCAATGTCACATGATCTGAAATACATGTAAGATAACACAACGGCAATAAAAGTTGGTTTAATAGTAAAATGAAACTAGCAGGACCTGTAGTCCAATCTAGGGCTCAAATTATCATGCTTATGCGATGACAGTGTCACCTGTACACTAAAAATCTTACACGTATTTATGCAAATCTAGTTAACTGAGATACTTTTAAAATTCGATTTTAAATTTTTCTTTTCCATATTAATAGTCCTGTTTACTTTCCTATTTTAGTATCTAGATCCAATTGCTTTCTATTAATTGTCATCAACAAGATTTGCCTAAAGTTAGCTAAATTCATTTTTTATCAAGTCAAAATGATTGACGTATTTTTGCAATGATTTGTTTCACAGCAACAGTTATTAATTTAATCATCGACTACTACCATGAAAACTTGGTACCTTGGTGAAGTCCAATTTTTTACCAACTGACTAGCTTCTATCTGTCATCATATTGACACTGGAAGACTAGTTTTGAAAAAAACTTTTTCTGCATGGGCGAGTACGCTGAATGTGGGTTTGATCAACCAAGGTTGATATGGTATGTTTTCGCCTGTGGGATATGGTGTTTAGCTGACATTTCAAGCATTAGCCATTCGTCGGAGCAGACTTAGGGCTGACTTAGACTGCTCCGACGAATTGTTAACGCTCGAAACGTCAGCTAAACACCATATCCCACAGGCGAAAAACATACCATATCAACCTTGGTTGATCAAACCCATATATGTCACCATATTGACAGTCTACTAGTCTCCTCTACAGACAACATCCGAATCCCCCTTCTCTCTCGCTCACACGTCCCCTCATATATTTTCTTTACTCGTTCCCAGTCATCTTTGCCATTATCTACCTTCAGTTCCCATCAATCACCATCACTTGCTATTTCCGATGCCATTAAAATAATTTCGTATCTGAATGATCCCCTCCCCAGTCTTCAGATACCTTGTTGCCAAACCAGCTTGGCCATTGCAAGGTTACAGTTCATTTTACTTGTGAAATTCTAGAAAAAGAAAGTGGAAGAAATGGCCTAGAAAATGGCATTGCAATAATTAATACGAAATTAAAGTGCCTTTAAGATTGGTGAATTTTACCTTTGGGTACCAAACGAGAATGTTGCTGTTTTTCAAAATTTTAACTTCGCTCTTTTGAAAATCTTATTGTTTAGATGGAGTCTCTCAAGACATTGTCATTTGAAGCACTGACTGTGCCAAGTCCAGCAAGTGGATACAGTGTGTTTCTCGATGCCTGTGCAGAAGGGAACCTGGAAGAAGTGAGGAGCATTCTGTCCTTCAGCCCAAGCTTACTCGACACCTTGATTGCACTGAAGACTCCCACCTTAGAAAGAGCAGGACCGGATTTTGCTAATAAGACACCAACAGACATTGCGCTAGAGCTGAGGACTCCTTCACACCAAGCCATTCAAAAGATTTTTGAACAGAAAACCAAAGCCATGCAAAATGTTAGTTTGATTCACCTGGCAGCTAAAATTGGCAGTGTCCGCCACATTCGTAAACTTGTTTCAATGGGGTTCACAGTTAATAAAATTTCCCCATACAGACGGGATGAGTTCTCAACCCCTTTGTGTCTAGCTGCTGGCTATAACAAAACCGAGGTTGTTGAAGAGCTTATTTCTCATGGAGCTAGACCCCGCAAGAAAGATTTTAAAGGATTCAGTGCTGCACATTTTGCTGCAAGAAAAGGTAATACTGAAAACTTGATGTATCTGTTAGACAGAGACCCTGAGATTAAGATTATTATGTTTTGGTGTCAAGCAAGTTTGCTGCATCTTGCAGCACGAGGAGGACATGCAGATACAGTAGAAGCTCTGCTAAACATCGGGCTGGATGTAGATGAGAAAGTTTCGTTTCACTGGGAGAGTAATGATGAAGATCAATTTGAAACAGATCTTGACCCACACCACAGCAGCTTTGAGAGCGACAAACAAGCAGAAGACTTGCGTTCCTTTGATGTTCTTTCAATTGGCGCTACACCACTGATGCTGGCTGCCAAAAGTGGCAACATTGAAACTGCAGAGCTTCTTATTTCTAAAAGGGCAGAAATCCAGGCACAGGATGCGAATAACTGTTCTGCTTTATTCTACGCTTGCAGAGGAGGCCATCTTCCCATGATAAAATTTATGATTACAAATAATTTAGAAGTGAATTGTTGTGATGTTCGTTACAAGACACTTCTACATGATGTAACTGATGTGGAAGTTGCTAAACTGCTAATTTCGGAATATGGAGTCGAACTTAATGCTAAGGACCAAGGACAAATGACACCGCTACATCGTGCAGCAGAACGTGGTGACGTAGAGATTGCCAAGTATTTTATGCAGTGTGGTGCTGATGTTAATGCAAAGGATTGGCGTGGTGGAAACCCTCTGATGGTGGCCTTGTATCAGAAGCATTCCAAACTTGAAATGGTTTCATTGCTAATAAATGGAGGAAGTTTGGTAGACCTGGATATCATCTTTTCAGCGAACGGTTACCAGTTTAAGGAAGTTTGTCTCACTCCAGGAATTGTTAAGTTGTTGATTGATGCCAGTGGTAAAAGCATAGATGCCACAATTTGTGGAAAAACTTTCTTGCATCGTGCATCTAGGTCCAATTTAGAGACTTCAAAATTTCTGGTTGAATATGGAGCAGATGTTAACTTGCAGGATGATGAGGGAAAACTGCCTTTACATGTGGCTGCAAAAGAAGGAAATGTTGATATTGTTCAATTTTTGTTGGAGCAAGGAAGTGAAGTAGATGTTGGCGATGACTGTGGATCAACTCCGTTGTTAGTAGCAGCAGAACATAGAAAACATGAGGCATCAATGCTGCTGTTAATGCACAGCAACAATATTTATATTTCCAATCAAAATTTGGACACCGCACTTCATATAGGAGCACGAAATGGACTTGCAAAAGTTGTTCAGTCTCTGTTGAACTTTGAAAGTTTTGAAAAGCAATTGTCTGTTTGTGGTCAGATGAAGGAAGAATTTCTTCAATCGCTCTTGCTTAAACGAAATATAGATGGAAGGACAGCGTTGCATGAAGCAGTAACTCTACTGAACAAAAACACTGAAATAGTTGAAATATTGTTGGCACGTGGAAGTGATGTAAATGCTAAAGATGATAGCGGAAAGACAGCTCTCCACATGGCAGCATTTTATGGTCGACCTGACTGTATGGAACTGTTGCTCAAACACGGAAGTGACATAAATGCTGTTGATTTCAAGAATGGAACTGTGCTTCACACTGCTGTTCAGTCACGAGATTTTGAAACAGTTAGTTTTGTTATTGGACACGGCGGTTGTCATAGTTTGAACATGTCAAACATCAAAGGTATCACACCTTTGCATGTCGCCTTTAGCTTATCCTGTCAGGAGAAATGGCTGATCAAGTTAATTCGTCTTTTCATAGCCAGTGGATGCAACGTTCTTGCAGCCGATAATTGGGGAAGTTCAGCGCTCCATTTGGCAGCATCTAGCTGGTTTCATCAAAGGGAGAATAACTCCGTGATAAAGATGCTAATGGAAGCAGGATGTGACAGTACTGCAGAGGATCGAAAAGGGAAAACTGCACTCCATTATGCTGCACAAACAAGTTTAAGAAATTGTTTGGATATACTGGAATGGGAGTCAAGCTACACAAATGGATGTCAGAAGTTAGGCAAGAGATCCAAGTCAAGCAGCCTGTACAGTCGAGATGCCAAAGGCCGAACACCTTTACATGAAACAACATTTTTTTACCGTGATGATTGTGAGGACATCATCGAGTTACTTCTTGATCGTGGCTGTGATGTTGAAGCCAGAGATGTTGATGGACTGACAGCTCTCCACACTGCTGCAGGTAAATCAATAGTTCATTGTCAAACTGAAGTACTAAAAGTGGTTAAATGGTAATGATAATAGTAATTAAAAATACCAGTAATAATAAATAATGGTAATTGAACTGAGTGGAGTGCAATTTGGTCTGAAATCATATGCGTGATTTCCAAATCGAACGAGCACGGAGCGCGAGTTTGATTTGATGTCACAAGTATGATTCAGACCAAAATTGCATGACGAGAAGTTCAACTACCAATTAATTATATCCATTTTCAAATCACTTTTTTTATAACCAAGAGATGATGACAAATACAACCTTTTAATAATTAACTTCTGCATGTTTATTTCCAGAAAATTAAAATTACATATTCATTTTCAAACTATTAGTGCGCATGATCAAGAGCATATGGGACAAACGTCAACTCAAGTGCAAACTGCACTGAATTCGCAGTTCAATGTTCTTCAAAAGTGTGTTTAAGTTTTTTCTCATTGTCGGAATCAAGGAAATAAGCTAGTCTATGCTTCTTAACAGGAATTTGTTGCTGTTGAATGTCGCCAGAGCGAGAGTTAAAGTTGAATGTGCATTTTGTGTGGTTCTGACTCTGAGTTGTTGGATTTTGGTAGCATTACGTGACTAACTTGATTACATGAACCGAAGCCAAATGGATCATTCTAAAACTTCGAAGAAACTGTGGTGGTGGTAATCCAGTCTGAGTAATGGCGCCGTTGGGGTGCACTCTGCGTTATACGGAGCAACTTGGGTTCATAATTATTCACTCCTGCATAGAATTGCGTGAACGTTTTATCAAGGTCAGCGGGTGTTGATTTGAAGATGGTGATAGTGAGAGTCGCGCCACTTTCCGAAAACTTGGAGCAACTGCTTGGTTGAACGACCTATGTTCTTATTTACTGCCATTGACTTCAACTCTTCTATATCACTGTTGCTCGTTACAGGAAACCTCAACTCGTCAGTGCATTTATTTCACTATTTGAACTGTTGAGGGGGGGAACATTTCAGTTGTTTATGTTGAGACTGTAATTGTTTACATTGATAGCGAAGCTCAAAGACAGAGTCCAGATTGTGAAACAAGGAAGGTCATTATCAAAAGAGTTTAAAATTTCGTCTTCTGCATTTTGGAGGGAGGAGTCATGCATAAAAGCTGTAAGTTATTTTATTTAAATCTTTGTCATTCGTGTTTTCTGTATTTTGCAGCAAGGACATGTCAAAGTTTTCATTCTTTTCAAAATTTTCACAGGTTGTGCAACGTGTCAATGACAATTAAGAAGAAATACAAAATTAGTTACAACAGATTCAAGTGGAAGACTATCACAACAACTCATTTCTCCTACGCTTGTTTTTCAGTGGTTGCACCCTATCATATCAGAGTTAACCTCTCTGATGATGATCATACAACTCTCAGTTTCCCTTACACCTGTCACTTGCTGCACCGTGTCATGTCAGAGTTAACCTCTCTCATGATGATCATACACATCTCAGTTTCTCTCACACCTGTCTCTTGTTGCACCCTGTCATGTCAAAGTTAACCTCTCTGATGATGATCATACAATTCAGTTGCTCTTAACTTATCTCTTGCTGCACCTTGTCATGTCAGAGTTAACCTCACTGATGATGATCATACAACTCTCAGTTTCTCTTACACCTGTCTCTTGTTGTACCGTGTCATGTCAGAGTTAACCTCTGATGATGATCATACACATCTCAGTTTCACTTGCACCTATCTCTTGTTGCACCCTGTCATGTCAGAGTTAACCCCACTGGTGATGATCGAACAACTCTCCGTATCTCTTACACCTGTCTCTTGTTGCACCGTGTCATGTCAGAGTTATCCTCACTGATGAAGATCATACAACTCTCCGTATCTTTTACACCTGTCTCTCGTTGCACCCTGTCATGTCAGAGTTATCCTCACTGATGATGATCATACAACTCTCCGTATGTTTTACACCTGTCACTCGTTGCACCCTGTCAAGTCAGAGTTAACCTCTCTGATGATGATCATACAACTCTCAGTTTCTCTTACACCTGTCTCTTGTTGCATCCTGTCATGTCAAAGTTAACCTTTTTGATGATGATCATACAACTCTTGGTTTCTCTTACACCTGTCTCTTGTTGTACCCTTTCATATCAGAGTAGCCCGGTTGTTGAAAGACCGATTAGTGCTAATCCTGGGTTAACTATATGGGTTTCAATTAACAGTTATTCCATGAGTGCATGTGGGTTTCAGATGGTTAATAAACAAACTCATCCAACAAGTGCAAATGAAATAATGGTTTTATTAAATTTCATTAAATTGTAACCGCCCAAATACAGTACCTCAAAATAACGCTTCCCTCAAATTTTGCGCAATCAGTTCCATATACGGCAACAAGGTAAATGAGATTGAGGGAACCATTCAGAATACTAGAAACGCATTATCCGAGATTGAAAATATTTTTGCAACACTAGTGGCGATAGGCTTCCTGTGGCCATATGCCGGTTTGAAAGTCGATTTTTGGACTGGCTAGCAATAGATGATCGAGCGATGATTTTTGTGAACACGTGGTATATTGTTCAGCAGTAGCCTACCTACAACTATGCGTCTGTGCCTGATTTGGAAATAGAAAAAGTGAATTGCGGGGAATTTTTGCGACGAAATTGCGAGTCAACAGGAGTATTACTGTTATTACTGTACGCAGTTCGCCATTGTTAACCACACTTGGAGACGGGAAAGTCCTTTGAAATGGCCGCTGTCAAATCGACAGAAATCGGAAGACACAGTAGTTAGAGCCAGGCGGCCAGAGAACATAAACAAAAGCCGTACATACTTGTAAATGGTTGAGTAGGAGACGCTTTCGCCACAGTTTGGTCACGTCAGTGAAAACCAATATCACACATGACATATCAAACGACGGGTTTCCAGGAGTTCAGTCAATCTGTGCACCTAGTGCATGTTTGCTCGCTTCAGTGACACTTGATGAGTCGATCAGTTGATAAAGTTAGTGTTTAAATATTTTTTTCTGGCATTTTATGTTTTTTGATTTTGTTGATGGAGGTCTTACGCATGTCGGAATTTGGTTTGAATTTTACAGCGGTATTATTCATTTGATTTGCCAAGAGCGAGACGTCTTTGTAGTTTGTTTACATCCAAACATGTTATCGTTTCTCGTTTCAATATATATGTAGACTTTGTCAGATGGACAAAAAAGTAGAGACTAACTACAGTATTTTGTCAATAAGTTATACTTAAGATAAAAAATTTTGTTGTATACGTTTTCGATCTTCTGATCATCATCAGGTCTTGCACTGTTTGGAGGTTTGATTTTGTTTATATATTATGTGATCCCCTTTGGGAATAGGTTTAGGGTGTAGGCGTGAACTTGTTTGTTCAGGCATGGTTGGAATTTGGCAATGAACAAGGATTCCAAAATTCTTCTAGTTCCCAATGGGTGGGCAATTGTGATGACTCTCCATTTAAAATGGTGATGTGGATTCTGTCAGAGGTTTCGTGCGGGCTCTGGTTGTTTAGTGGCGTCCTCGTGTACTTGTTTTCTGGTTTCGAAATTTCTGCAGGATTCGCCACTATATGAAGCTGAACAGTCAGCGCACGTGCCGTGGTAAACAACATGACTAGAAGGATATTGTTGTCTTTCAGGCGGAACATAGATGTTTGTTTCTTTGTTTGCCAAATGATTGCAAACTTGTAATGTCCCCGAGTGAAATGTTCAAGTTTTTTGATGAACGCGTAGTTCTGTTGTTCGTTGGCTTTACAATATGAAATACGAATGGTGACTGTGCGGCGGTCATCGAACCAGTTTACGGGGATGATCGTATCCGGCTCCTTGGGATTTTCAAATTCATGGATAATTTTCTGAATAATATTGAATGGATAACCAGCATGTTGGAACCTCTTCTTAATAGATTGCAGGTCTTGTTCCCAATTTGTTGTTAGGCGTTTAGCTCGGTGTAGGGCACCTCAAAGCGTATTACGCTTCCACTTGACAGGTGTGGCAGATTTCCAGTGTGCGGGGAGCTTTCCGGGCTTGACTTAAGTAGAGGTGGAAAATGAGTGGTCTTTGAACTGGAACGATGTGTCGAGGAAGGGAGTGGGGTTTTCTTCTACAGTGAAAGTGATGTTGGGGTGATAGGCATTAAAATACTGTAGGAGATGGTCAGGAGAATCCTTCCGCTTTGACAAACAGTCATCGACGTACCGATGGTAAAAGGCTGGGCTGTGTTTTGGGATGATGTGCTCTTCTAACTTGCACATGAAATTGTTGGCTAACACTGGTGATAGTGGGTTGCCCATTCCACATCCGTCGGTCTGTTTGTACAGCTTGTTGTTGAAACTAAATACGGAGCCTTTTGTCACCCTTTCCAGTAGGCGTTTAAAGGCGGTCTTGCTCATTAGTGGGGCTAGTTTTCCTTCTGTGTAGATTTGATCAATGACATAGTCAATAGTTTCGTCCAAAGGGATCTCATTTAAAAGTGAGTTAACGTTTTAGGAGACCATGATCTCGTCTTGCTCGAGAGTTTTGTCTTTCAACAAGTCGGCAAAATCCAGAGTGTTGCTGATGGTGTGCTCGTTAGTTGCGAGAGGCGATAGATAGCTGGTGAGACTTTTGGCAGTTCGTAGTAGAAGGTCTCAAATGCGCTAACGATAGGGCGCAGTTTGATCTTATCAGCGGTGATGTCCTTGTGGTTGGAAAACTTGTGCGTCTTGGCCGTTGCGTGCAAGTAACCGGGTTGGCTTGAGGTCGGACGAATTTTGTCGTACGGAAGGACTTCAGATTTCAAAGGTCTTATATTTCTTTACAAGAAGTCTTGAAAAGATTTTAGATCTTGCAGTGTATTGTCACTTGTTGGTTGGTACTTTCCGTCGGAAACCCTATGCTCAATCATAGACTCTAGCTTGTGAATGTATTGCTGTTTAGACATAATGACAACAGACGAGTCTTTGTCTTCTTGCAGGACAACAATATCTGCGATGTAGGATAGCTTGTGTAAGGACTTCCACGTGTTATCAGAAGTATGAAAAATGTTTTGGGTAAAGCGTGTCGTGTTTGATCGCAGGAAATGGTAGAAATTTTCTTTCTCTTCATTCGGGACGGAAACTTGTACGGTATGGGTCAGGTTTTCAAATTCGGCTGCTAGTCGTTGTTTGATGTTCTTGTTTTTGTCCACAAAACTGTGATGCAAACCATTCTTCAAATGGGACATTTCCTTCGGCGGTGATGTTAGCGTTCGTTAAGTTGATAACTGGGACTTCATAGTTGTCTTGCGTATTTGGCTTGGACTTGTTTAAGAGGTTGTTGATCTTCGTGTTTTTGGTTTTAAGAGATGAAATCCGCTCTTGTTCCAATGCTTTATAGGTCGTGTTGTGAAATAGTTTGAATACTCCACCTCCGTATTTGCGGATGATATGTATCTTTAGTTGTGAGTACACAATCTGATGAGATCGTAACTTCATCCAGTGTTCACGTAAATTGGAGTTGAGGATTGATTTCACGGCTTGAAATGTTTTATGTATATGGCAGAGTACATATTATAAGGCAGTTTAAACAAAAACCGAGAAATCGTAAAGCTTACCAAAATTGTAAGCTGCAGTGTACTGAGCGGCAAACTCTTTCACGGCTCGCAGCACTCCCCTAACCCTTGGTTACTTCTAGTAATAAGAGTTAACCCGACTTAGTACCAATCGGGCTTTGAGCAACCGGTCCCAGGTAAATAAAAAAATGAAATAAAGAAGATAGGGTAGTAGAAGCAGAGTATTGGAGTGTTGAAAGAGAAAACAAGCTAACTGTGTTGTATTTGATTCCCAGCCAACGCGAACAAAGAAGTTGCTGAAATTCTAACTTATCATGGGGCAGATGTCAATGCTACTGATAAGAACGGCAACACACCCTTACATATCGCAGGACGCAAACGTTACCTGACGTGTTTCAACTGTCTTGTTGGATGTGGAGCAGATGTCAATAAGAGAAACAAAAAGGGTGAACTGCCAAGGATTCGTCCAAGGATTCGTCCAAGGATTCGTCCAAGGATTCGTTCAAGGATTCGCCGAAGAATTCGTCCAAGGATTCGTCCGCTGTAATATCGTGTAAGAAGACAAGTTTGCCTGGAGTTTATTTCTGCGGTTTTATCAGGGTTTTTTGCCAAATCGCAAAAACAATTCCCGCAGAAAATGTTTACGCAAAAATCAATTCCCTTAGAATAAAAACCAATTTTTCCATTTTTTAAAAGTTTCACTTCACCAGCATTTTCTCGACACAATGCAGCTTTAACCTAGTGTTGACTGAAGTTATCACTGAAACAGACGCCACTTCTTCGAAAGAATCGCACTGCAGAGCAGTACTTGTTGAAGGTCCGAGGCTCTGTCAGTTGGGTGCGACAAATGTTCATTGTTGGGAGAAGAAGGCGTATCATTATTGCACAAAATTGCTTTGAAGCCGCAGTGTCTTTGACCTTGGAGGGGAAGATTTGAAAATAATTCATTACTTCAACATTACTTCGCGCGTGCCGTGTGCAGAAGGATCCATAACAGAAACGTGTGATAATAATAATGTCGAGTACTTTTGTCGCAACAAATTTTGCCGTCTTTTTCGTATTACCTGTAGAATCGCATGAAATGGATGAATCTCGCAAGCTGATTGGCTAATCACCGAATAGATGAGAAGGTATTTCAGATGG
>JAOEJI010812917.1:3552-30712 GCA_025448255.1 Umimayanthus chanpuru
TACGGTACAACAGCCTGTGACGCAGGCAACGCAACAACCAGGTGTTCCTCGTACGGTACAACAGCCTGTGACGCAGGTAACGCAACAACTAGGTGTTGCTCGTACGGTACAACAGCCTGTGACGCAGGTAACGCAACAGCTAGGTGTTCCTCGTACGGTACAACAGCCTGTGACGCAGGCAACGCAACAACCAGGTGTTCCTCGTACGGTACAACAGCCTGTGACGCAGGCAACGCAACAACCAGGTGTTCCTCGTACGGTACAACAACCTGTCACACGTCCAACGCAGTTGGCCGTTTCTCGCACTTCACGTCAACCTGTGCCCCAGTCCTCTCAACCGTTACTATCCCACTCTCGTGCTGTACAGCCGCCTTCCACAAAGTTCACAGACCGCCAAGTTGTGGTGATTCCTGATAGCCCCCCCGAACAACATCCCCAGCCAACTTCAAACCAGGAGGGACGTGACACCGACGGATTGTTTCAGCACTGGAAATTTACATCAGTTCGCAGCAGCGGCCAGCAATCGAACGCGTCACCTCCTGGAAGCGCAACTCAGATCCAGGCCAAGACTCCCGCACGAGAGAACAATACGACAGCTCGCCATTTCGGAATACAACCATCTTTGCAAGCTCTAACGCACACGGTCCCGACCAGTGCTTACTATCGGCGAGCACCTCCCGCACCACCGCAGGCTCAATCGCTATCCGAACCAGTCAGTTCAAAATCACATGTTAACACTACGCAATCAACCACGAGCTTGACAACCCAAACTGGTGCTCACCAGCAAGCCGCTGTCCACTCGCAGACTCCCCCCAGACATCATGAAGTACAACCAGGGCAATCGCAATCGACAGTCCCCCAGTCAAGTGGCATGCCCATGTCTGCACAGTGGCCGACCGCTGGACAGCAAAATAGTGTGCCTGGCGAACAACACCGACATGCGGGATCAAGTGCTGGACCTCAAGCTAACGTTCAGAATGCTAATACGGCTCATTATAACCAAACTCTAGTTCCTCAGTCTTCTTCTAAGGCGTCTTCCGTCTCGGGCCAAAGCTCTAGCTTGCCTCAAAATTTCGACCCGCCTGGTAACACAGGTACTGCTGTTAAACAAACGTTTTCGGAGCAAACTGCGGATCAAGACCCTGAGATAATCATAACATCTGTTGTATCTCAAAAGGGTACTAAACCTGCGCAACTTATGCCCGCCAAGCCTTCTGTTTCAATTTCAGTAACAGAAAACGGAATTGTTTTGTCGTGGAACATGGAACTTGAGGAAAACATGGCGGACATCGATAACTACGAACTTTTTACTCTTCAAGATGAGTTCGAAGACCTTTCGGTGTCTTCAGCCCTTCCCTGGAAGAGGATTGGTCAAGTGAAGGCGATGCCCCTACCCATGGCTTGCACCCTAACGCAGTTTTTGGCGGGTAACAAGTATCACTTCTCTGTCCGTGCTGTGGACGTGCACGACAGAGCCGGTCCCTTCAGTGACGCCTGCACCGTCATTCTTACCAGCTCGTAGTGGAACCTATAACAGGACCACTCATTTTGTTTGTCTTGAAGACTGGGAGTATTTGGCGTTACTCGTTTTTTGAACAAAAATATATAACGTGGCCATTCACTTTGTATCTCTCAGAGTATGTTATAAAAAGTAATTTGTTTAAACTTTGGTGTTTGAAAATGCAGCAGAACTCTTGTTGAGTTAACTTTCTCACTTCTTTTTGCTTGTCGTACTTTTTCAAATATAATACCACCATCTACATATCCATTGCTGTTAGCTGCTCCCTAATTCATGGTCATATGTATGCTCAATTTTCTCGATCTTGAAGAGTTGCCGGATTTAAATTAGTGAACTCAAGTCGCCTGGATACCGTGTGTCTGTAAGAGCTGACTTTTTAATCGTTACCTCTTAGTCTGGTAACATAGCTAAGTGTACAAAAAACCCAGAAACTTACCAACCTTTCTTAAAACGTTTTGAAAACCAAGCAAGGCAACTATTGCAATAATACTCGTGTCACATTTGACCTACTTCTCCCAATACTTTCTCCTTGGGATCTTTCAGAATAGATAGACACAGACAGACAGACGGACGGACGGACGGACGGACGGACGGACGGACGGACGGACGGATGGATGGATGGATGGATATCTAGATAGATAGATAGATAGATAGATAGATAGATAGATAGATAGATAGATAGATAGATAGATAGATAGATAGATAGAGGGAGGGGGGAGGGGACGGATGGAAAGAAGAGGGAAGGAAACTCAAGCAATGAAATCAAGCAAAGAAGAACGAGAATCATATAATGGACAACTTGTCGTTATCAGTAATCCACACCGTAATAGGGCTCTACATTGTGGGAAAAGAAGACACTCAAGAGATGTACAACTTATCAAAGCCAGGTCCCAATATCTGTTCAGATTTTCTTAAAATGTGAGAAAAGAAGGTAGGCAAGAAACGAACAAACTATCAAAATTGGATGACGTCTGAAGAAGGCGCTGCGTTGACAAAACAGGGAAAAGAGGATACTCAAGAAATGGACGCTTGAACAAGGAGAACAACAAACCTTTTATGTATTTATTTTTAATATATTTTATTTGGTTCCACGCTACGATAGAGTTCATTTTCGTTCTTATACCAGACGTTGTACAAAAAACTTTGACACGGAACAACCACAGCATTTCTTCCATTTGTAGAGTGCCGTTTGATTTCGTTTCGATTTAGGATCAATTCTAGCCCTGTTGATAACCTCAGTCACTTATAAGTATAAATGTCCCAAACATTTAATTTTAACAGAATCTGTAACAAATTTTTTTCAATATGATAAATTCCAATTTGGTTATAGTCTAGATGAAGTTAATAGACAGAATTTCGAGGAGCTCCCCTCTTGAAAAAACCAATGGCTTCTAGGAGACTCCTTCCTAAGAATTTATCTCTTTTTTCATTTAAATGTATACCTTTCTTGGCAAACAATAAAATGAAATGAATAGAACAGATCCTAAACCTGTTCAAAAGTGGAGAGCTAGTTCTTTTTAGTACGGAACATAACAGATGTTTACTTGTTGAAGCGTATAATAACTAGAGGAACTTAATTATTACAGGATGACCATCGAGCGAGTGCAAGATTCACTGTGTTTAGTTAGTGCGTTAAACTGGTGGAGAATCTAAAATTAAAAATATTCCACAAAGAACAAAACGTTCGCTTTAGAGTTCCTCTAAGAAATATAACTTGTTATTTTTAGTAGAAACACAACTTTCAACTGCGCATGCGTCCTCCTAAAGGAAACAGATTAATGATTGTCCAGATCACATGGGCAAGCCACAGGGATCCCTAGTTCTTATGATGATGCTTCTTGATCATTTTCCTCTTGGTGAAACGCCTGTGCACTTTGCTCATCTTCTCTCGTTTCATTCCAAGCTGTTGGCTTCCGCCGCCATGTTGACCTCCAAACATTCCAGCCATGGCTCCCATTTCCATTCCTCCCTCCATTCCTCCTCCCATTCCACCTCCCATCCCACCTCCCATTCCACCTCCCATGCTTCCTCCCATGCCTCCTCCCATGCCACCAGGACCTGAAAAGTAAAGAAAAGACATGTACTTAGATAAATAAAATTGAAAGGTCGCTAAAGTTTTAAAGCTAATATTTTAGCGAACCTTTTTAAATGTTTGATTTTCTCAAGCAACCAGCCATCGAGCACTCTGAAGCTAACGCAGCTACCACTTCGGATAGACAGACAGATGGAGAAACAGAGAGAGAGAGAGAGAGAGAGCATTTACAACTAAAAATCTGGCGATTGGGCCAGTCAAACCGGAAATGAACGGTTGTAATCCACTTGCATGGCCAATCTGGCGATTGGGCCAGTCAAACCGGAAATGAACGGCTGTAATCCACGCGCATGACAAATCTGGCGATTGGGCCAGTCGAACCGGAAATGAACGGCTGTAATCCACACGCATGTCGGTCAAACCGGAAATGAACGGCTGTAATGCACACACATGGCCAATGTGGTGATTGGGCCAGTCAAACCGGAAATGAACGGCTGTAATCTACACGCATGTCAGTCAAACCGGAAATGAACGGCTGTAATGCACACGCATGGCCAATGTGGTGATTGGGCCAGTCAAACCGGAAATAAACGTGCATGGCCAATCTGGCGATTGGGCCAGTCAAACCGGAAATGAACGGCTGTAATCCACACGCATGTCAGTCAAACCGGAAATGAACGGCTGCCACGCGCATGGCCACTCTAGTGATTGGGCCAGTCAAACCGGAAATGAACGGCTGTAATCCATTCGCATGGCCAATCTAGCGACTGGGTCAGTCAAACTGGAAATGAACGGCTGTAATGCACACGCATGGCGAATCTGGCGATTGGGCCAGTCAAGCCGGAAATGAACGGTTGTAATGCACACGTACGCATGGTCAATCTGGTGATTGGGCGAGTCAAACCGGAAATAAACCAATCATAAACCAATCCATTTAAACTAGCCAGAACCAGTTCTTTTCGGCGTACCAGACCAGACAAATGGAAAGCGACCTTAGAATAGTGTATGAACGGTACCAATTTGTACTATCGTTTATTTTGACTTTAAACTTTGAGCATGCGCAAAGAGTCTGCTTACCTTCCATAGCAGCCATGCCTCCCATAGCAGCCATGCCTCCTCCGCCCATTCCGCCGCCCATTCCACCGCCCATGCCAAACGATCCCATGCCTCCACCCATGGCGCCGCCCATGGTCTCCATATTAATTGGCTGCATTCCTGCCATACCTCCCATGCTGCCCATCCCTCCCATGCTTCCCATTCCACCCATTCCTGTATGGAGAGATAAGATAGTTATATGATAATAAGAAGGCTGCAGTCCGGCTGCCATGCCTCCAATTCCTCCTATTCTACCCCTTCATTTATCTCATTCTACCCATATTACACATTTCTTCCATTCTCCCCTTTGTATCCATTCCTCCCTTTCTTTATGGAGAGATGAGAAAGTTTAGAATGTGATAAATTAAAATGAGATGCTTGAGGTAAGATAAGATGTAGTGATATGAGATGAGTGGGATGAGATACCAAACGATATAGTTCAATACAACACAACACAATACATCATTATACAAACCATACTACACAATACGTTAAATATGTTGAGATATGAAACATCATTTACTTACTCCAACTAAAATTTGTCTATGCAACTAGTCCAGTGATGGTAAATGAACCGCTACAGACTTGTTTTGAACAATGTCACTATCAATTTGTATTTAGTTGTGTTTACGCAGGCCTCCTTTTAAATCAGCTGAATTGGACTCGCCTGTAAGTATATAGCTCCTAATGTAAATATATAATGAATGAATAAATAAATAATAAATACGATGCAATAAGTTGAAAGAAGATAGGACGCGCATGACAAAACACAATAAGAAAAGACAAAAAATAAAATGATAAAATAAGGTTTAAAAAGGTTGGCTATAAACGTGTATATGAATGTATGTATGTGTACATGTCTCAAAAAATACACGGTAGAAATACTATTAATATATAAATGAAATATTGAAACAGACAAAAGTTAACTCGTTGGATAACTTTAGTTAACTGCTGGTCAGCGATCTTACCTTGTTCTCCACCTTCAATAAACTGCTTTCCCATTAGTTCGCCCCCAGGACCGGCTCCTCCGGGGAGGCCCCCCGCACCGGGCATCTCCATGGCCCCCATGCTACCCATAGCCCCCATAGGTCCAGCCTCTCCACCCGGTAGTCCCGGCAGCCCGCCTTCCATTCCATTCATAGGCGACATTCCGGCGAACCCCGCAGGACCCCCCATACCCGGCATACCACCCATGCCGCCTAGTCCCATTCCCTCCATGGTTGCTCCTCCGCCATTACCGATCGAGGTGGTACCGGCTCCAAATCCCATACTTAAGTCACCCATGGCTCCACCTCCGCCAAGACTGGTCATTCCTGCGGACAGTGCATTGTATACCAGTCATTAGTCAGATAACTCTGATCTTCGTTTGACCGCGCATAAAAGATTTCCAAAGACTCTCATCTAAATCTGGTCACTCAACTCTCATACAGTTCTTGTTCTCGCTCGATCCCCTTGTGTTTTAGCACAAAGCGAAAGTTTGGAATCCTTTTTCTTAGTTCCTGAAAAGATGAACGTCTAACGGCCACAAACGGAAGTATCATTTTTTAAAAACAGGGTTCCTAAGGATGGTAAATAACTCCGGATACGATAATTGGTGGTTGTTAGTGTTAAACAAAATTTTTTGTAAAGGAATCAATATTTATAGGAAAAAAATATAGAAATCGAAGTTTTAGTATAAAAAAACATTTTTAAATGAAAGTAAATACCTCCCCCAAGACTGCCTCCGGGCGATTCCTCTAGTCCAGGAACTGTGGGAAAGAAATTAGGTTTAGCAATAAACTGCACTGCTTCCAAATATGGTCTGCTACCTAATATGGTCTGCTACCCAATACGGTCTGATACAGGACTTGGTTCCTCGAAACCAATATCAATCACAATTACATCTAATTCCTCATATAACCATTAGCGTTAGCCGGGGTTTGAACTGTAAGGAAATGAAAGACATTTTTAGGCTTAGCTGTTGTCACAGTTGTTAGGGTTAAAACCTTACTTTAAAAAACGCAAAGAACGTTACAAGTCATACTATACCTCCTCATCTTTTGTACTGGGAAACACAATTCCACAATTAAGTTTCAGTAAATAAAAGTTTCATATAACAAAAATGGGAGTTATAACAAAAAAGGTTTTACTATAACATATATAAATATAAGGCCTTTTACCTTTTATTTATGTTTTAACTATTTTGGCGCAGATGAATCATATAATATTGAGAATATTAATATTAACCTTTGAAAAAATCTTCAGATTTTTTGCTGGCCATCCTCCTCGATTCGTGTCCTACAGCGCGATGAAGATGCCCTGTTGTGTCACATGATCAACCATAGTTAATAGAACGAACTGGTTATGAAACTCGTCCAGTTTCTTTGTTAAAGGTTTTTGTTCTCTATCTTTTTTGTTCGTTGGCCTTGATCCTGAACAAAACGTAAAAGGTATTCAAATGCATATGAACCACTAACCAGTAAAAACATTTTGGTTCACACATTGAACAAAACATTATGCAGTAGTCGCGGTTCGTTCAACCTAAGACAAAGCAGCTTTGCACACTCCTTTTGAAGTTTGTGGAGCTTCACAACCAGTTGGTTCTACCAAATATGGATCAACAGACAACTCAGCTGCTGGCAAAGTTTTTACTGCTATAACCCTGGGCATTAACGTCGTTATGTATAAGCCACTTTCTCAGTCATGCGCAGAATAAGGTTAGGGTTTCAGTTGGCGCACATTTGGCGGACCCACACGATTTGTAAACATGACAGATTGGATGAAGAAAGTGAAAAGATCAATAATTACTGAGAGAGGATAAACGATAAGACTTCAAAACTATCACAGAATATTGTAATCAGGGATTGTAGCTGCCAGCAAAACTTTTAGTTTGCTCTGCGCATGATTGAGAAAGTGGCGCACTGTGTTTTTGAGTATTGGCTGATTATATTATTCTCTCTTCCCTTTGCTCTAAGAATCAGCAACGCTCTACTCTGAGAACGAAACATTCCATTGGTTATTGAATAGTAACCGTTGCAATAACTATCACTTTTAACAGTATGCTATTCACCGCTCCAAGTCCCGGAAAACATTGCTACAAATGCGAATTTTTCGTGAACGAACAGTTCATGGTTATTAGTGAGTAAAAAAAGTAATGTGATTCCGAAAATGGATTATCTTTGTTACACTGCTTTTATGGATGAGATAAAGTTACATGTATTGTGCAAAAACAATAGTGTTTGGAAGATTGTTAATGACGGATTGTCCAAAACACTCGTTAGAACACTGCCAGTTCTGGGACCGTTTGGGTGGACGAACAACGTCATTTTGTAGTGGCGAGTTGTAAGTTTAATTTGTTTACGAACGGCCAGTTTTAGGGTTAAGGTTTGGGTTACTGATGTTGTCTTTTTATCGAGAGGAATCTCTCGTTCTCACTATAGAGGGCGACTGCAAAGTTTCTTTTGCAGCGAAGGAATAAAATAGTTTGCGGGAAGGCTATAAATTCAGTACCTGTTCATTTTATCAGAAAAAAATCTACCAGCCCCTCCCTCACAATTTTTTCGACGTCAAAGGAAACTTACCTCCCTGCTTTTTGGTTTCCTTGTGTGTCACGTGTCCCTTCTCTACATCCGCACGACGTGGGGGAAGTGATGAAAAACAAAACCGTATAAATACCCGACCGAACAAAACCTGCCAGCTTACATTACACTCCTTTTTATAAGAACGTCCAATTTGTGACCTTAGGCTGAACGTTGTTAGTTCAGCCTCGACTGTATTTGCTTTTATAGTATTGGATTCTTACTTTTAAGTAATATTTAAAAATCTTTATTTTCTATTCACAAAATTACAAGCAAACTCAAAGTGGAAATTTAAAAATTTCTGACTGCCACCCAGTTATTGCTTAGCAACCTAAACACTTGGTGCCTTAACTTTGTAAATCACACTCGGAGTAGCCACCAGTAGGCTTTGACAGATTGTGCTCGCAAAAGTCGCATGCTATGCTCACTGGCAGTGCTCATATATGTCCAAAATTTATATGCCAGTAATTACTCGGGGCCGGAAGGCGCCAGAGTCAAGGTTCCGCCTCTGTTTTTTGTTGTTATTATTTGTGGTGTTCCAAATTTCCTGCTCGGTTACAAAGCGTAAACTCAGTTACAAAACTTGACCAAATCCACGAGATGGAAATTTCGTCGTTTTGAAGCTGTCATAAAGTTTCGGCGGTATTTGTGGTAACAGTGCTCGAAAGCAGATTGAGATTAATCAAGTTCATTTGCCTGAGGTAAGCAATTGTATAATTTACCGTATATTTTGAGTTTAAAGTCGAGCATTTTATCAGTCAAAGATACAGTTTGAGTGTAGATCATGGGAGCTAGTGCATTAAAGATGCGAGATATTGACTGCAGAAGCTTGCTTCGCTTGCAAGAAAACTTTGCAACAAGGTCAAAGCTCCGAGTACAGGCTACCGTGGCAGCCTCTTGCTATGCTTGTTTTTGTACGTTATGCTCATTTTAGCAAAAATACAGAAATTATGCTTCTACTTTTTACTTTAAAGTTTGTAATAATACCTTTAGTAACTACGCAACAATAAGGTAAATGGCAGACACATTTATCCTAAAAACTCGACTAGTGCATAATTCATTATAAATTCCTTGGCTATCACTGTCTTGCAAAGGAACTATGATATAAGAATGTAGAAGGCGAGCGAGCTATGCGCATACGTAAATATGCACATTTCGAACTGGTTTTGACAGCTAGTGTTTGGGTGGATACCGCTGACCAGTTTGTTCGTCTGTGCATGTGGAGAAGCTCAGGCGGCGTATTCACATATATTTAATAATATTAAATAATGTATAATATCAAAAATAGTAACAATAATAACAATAATTGTATTCTAACGATATTTAATGTTGTTTCAATCAAATAAACGTAATGCAAAAACAAGACTTGGAAAGAGAGTACATGTATATCATTTTCAAATTTGTAGAAATTGTACAAGTTAGAACTAAAACTATTACAAAAGAATGAAACTTACTTGAATGGTGGCGAGCGTATCCTGTTGAGAGACAAAAAGAAAATGTCTGATATTCATTTTTGTTTTGGGAATCAACCAATCAAAACAGGCAGATCCGTCAGTTGCGATTGGCTGCATTTGTCTTTTAAAAGTCACGCTATCCGGTTAATATGTCTGAACCCGGTTGTTCGAAAGTGGATTGAATTTAACCCAGGGTTAGGCGAAGCTTTTAACTAAATTCCTTTATCTGGAAACACGCCCGGTCTTTCTAATGTATTATTGAACTACACTAGCTTACACTCCGAGGAAACCCAATTACGTAAACCCGAAATGAAAGTCCAAATCAGTCTTTAAGGAAGAAAACCCAGTCTCGGTTTTTAGATTTCAAGCCTGGATTAGCGAAAATCCACTTCCAACCTCCATCCCGGCCTCAGAAGTCAAATGATCCTAACAGGAAGACCTTTTGTGAACATGATTTTCAAAAGGGTCCCAAGACATAATTACTCTAATGGACAAGAAAAGACGACGAAAGTCCAAGACGAAACTCCAGACTAATGCGCAGCAATGAAAATAGCGCAAAAGTCGATTTTACAGCGCATTTAAAATGACACTGCAGTGAGGTTTGAGACTTTGACTGGTGCTTGGTGAGCGATGCTATCACTTTTCAACACACCATAGACCAGCGTGCGTTTCATGGCCGAAGCATCGGGCGGCTCTGGAGGTTCAGGCGCCTTGGGGGCCTCCGGGGGCTCGGGGATGTCATAACTGTCCTGTACGGGTGAAACATCCGGTATGTCACCGGCGCTGGGCGTTCTGCCAACCTCCTGCGGGAACGCTTGTATGTACGGCACAACAGGAAGTTTCTGACCCATACAGCAGACGTATGGAAATAACGGGGTATCCGGGGTACCGGGTGTTGAAGGGGTCTCCGGTGTACGGGGTGAGACAGGTGTCACCGGGGAGCGTGGTGTCTCGGGGGATAACGGTGTTTCTGGACTCTCCGGTGTTTTTGGTGTCTCCGGTGACTTGGGGGTGTCTTTAGTAACTGGGCTCTCAGGTGTCTGGTCGGGTAGTGCAGGCGTGTCTGGTGTATCAGGCACTTCAGGTTGTGTCTGCGCATGCGTATTGTTACCTGTCCGGGGGGATTTGACACATGGAACTTCCTGCTCATTTAACTTAAGCTAAGTTCCCTAAGCCCTAAAGCTAGGAGTCCTTGTACAACAAGAACGAACTCAAAGCAGGTGTTGCGCTCATATTAAGAGAAAAGTAGAGCCGTTCATTACTGACCGCTTTTTTTAATGAACCATTAATTATGCAGCTCCGTATTGTGAAAAGGAGGCCTTAGACTTCGAAACAATTTTTGTGCCATTGTAAAAATACTAGCCCTTTCCGTCAACGTTTGGAACTATTTTTCCGGCGCATTTTTTGTGCCGTTTCGAACGTGAAACGTGACGTCTCTAAAGTGATATGTGACAAATGGGACATGTATTCATGCCGCGACAACCTGTTTCTGTTTATCAAGTAACGAAATGACTTGTGTGTCGGCAGCGCAGCGCAAAGCATTATGGGAGTATGCCTGTCTTATATGCAATACTTTGAGTATGAAATATGCTTTTTAAAATAGGGGACAAACACTAACTAATGGCTGGAGACGCAAACATGATGAAAGACAAACTATAGGACAATAGTCATAACACTTATAATAATTGGTCATGATGATTTTCGAAAGTCCTGTGCAGAGATTTAGTGACCGAAGTTTGATTTCCTTTGTTTTAGAATGCATTTGATAGACATTAATCCGGAATAGGAATACATGAAACAACATTTCAACACGTTCACTTCACAAGTGTTCCTATTTGGAGTAAAATAAAAATGTATTCCAAAAGTTTTAGCTTTCCAAATCCTCAGTTTGGAGCAACTGGTTGAAGAATCTCGGACTATTCCTGAATGAATTCCTATTTCGGAATTTAACGCAACTTTAATCCATGGGCGCCTGTTCGTAACTGCAGATCTCCGATAGGATGATATGACTGACTTCTAGCCAGTAAACGAAGCCTGTACTTTTACACTCCATTTGATAAAAGTTGCACTCGTGTTTAAATTGCCTCTTTTTCACTTTAGCTAGCTTCGCTATCTTGCGAGAGAAAACAATAGTACGTTATGCTCCATTTTTTAGAAGATGTTGCTTTACATTATAGAATTTTACCACAAAAAAAAAATTGGTGTTTGCTTTGAATTGCGATATTTAAGATATTATTATTAATATTGAGGATTCAAAATTCACCTCGGGCGTACATTTATAATAATACAGAGAATGCTAAACGATAATTGCTCGTGATTGCTTTAGGGTAGAAATTGAGAAGATTGTGGTAGTAGAAAAAACGTTTATTAACGATATTCTGCAGAGATGGTAAATACGAGCTTTGTGTTTGACTCTAATAGCAATATTAAGAATAGTGAATCAACAAATAGTACTAAATATATACCGGAACAACACTGCAAAGAGTGCTCTTGTTTTAAAACGATTAATGTTGTGCTTTAAGCAATTAAAATTAAAAGTTAAAATTATTACCGCGGTAAACAAGAAAATATATGACATACCTTGGCTCATGACAGCTAACAGCACAAAGATATATAAACACTTCATAACTGCCTTGATCCTAGTCAAAATAATATGGTATAAAAATATATTAGTATATCAACACAATACGTTTTTAAACAATAACATTGAATGCACATCTGTCCTCTAACAAGGAGAAAAAAATTTGAATGATTGTTTCGAAGATTTTTAGCTATGAATGTATTGCACTGTTCGTAAGATATAACGGAGAAATTTGATGGTATTTTAAACTACATTTTGTCGGAAACAACCTGGTCTTGCTGAAGTCAACTCAATACTATAATTTCTTGGTAGTTTATACTCTAGCCAAAACAAAGACAAATATTTTTGTAAATGAAAACAAATTATATCAGTTTACATAATAGAAGGATAGATTCGTCAATTACTATACAATGGTGATCAACGTTCTTTGTTCTACAAACCTTTAAGCCTTTTCGAGAGTCCTTGAACCTTACAAAAAGATGGTTTATGTTGTAGAGGAACGAGGAGACTTGTCTGAAGATATCGGTTATTCACAACGTGTAATCATATCTATAATAGAACAGCTAAACAATGTGACAAGTCACTAATGACTTAATCTGTTAACCTTAGTTTTACGCTTGTAAAACTTTACACGGCGTAAAAGCAAAACACCTTTTAGAGAGAATGATAATCAGGGATGCTCATCTACTAATAAATAAGTTTATTTCAAGTTCATACTTATTAAAATCCTTCTCTTAAGATCATTTTTCGTAAGCTTTTGTTAGCAGTTTATTTTAAAGCCAGTGAGGCGGATTCCAGTTTTATCAAAACTGGTACTCAATTGACGCCAAGCAGTGCGTTCACAATGGAACAATCAAACACCTGTTGGTACCAGTAATAGCTGAACACTTTCTCTCTGTTGATTTGTGTAACAAAAGAGTTATAATAGGCTGTTTTCGTACAGTGGAACCGGAACAGTTTGTTAGAATTCACCGGCAGACATGCGCAGGGCAAGGTTCTGCTTCTTGCTGTCCAGTATAAAACCGATTTAATGTACAAATGGTCAGCTCTGTAGATCTCTTTCGTACATCACTCTCGGCTTAAAATATATCGTATCACCCTTTTGTTAAATTAAGATCCTTCTTCCGTTTTCTTTCAAGATTTAGCGACGTATTCGTGTAACGGCAAGAACTATTTGATGTTGGTTTAGACCGCATAGCAGTCCGAACCATTTTTCTCTGAAACTAATTTCTCCTTACTTGTTTAAAAGGAAAGTATGTAAAGAGGTAGAGAGAATTTAGAAGCACGTTATATGTGGCGTGTTATGGGCTAAAAGAGTCGTTAAAAGAGGTGTTTGCACGGAGAGGTCCGACTTTATTTGTTATTCTAACAAATAAACGTTCTCAACACTGTAACCACCAGAGACAGTCAAAGAGACAAATACGGCAGATAACAATAGACGGAAAACAAACAGAGAAACAGACAGACAGACAGGCAGACGACAGACAGACAGACAGAGATACATCAAAAGCACTGATACATTTCCTACGCTTTATATCGGGCGTTTTATTTCTGGCCCGGTCACCTTTTAGGCGTTTGGACAATTTACGGATATATTTCGGAAATATACTTCGGACAGTTTTGAAGTTATGATAAGTCTTAACAATGTCGATTCAACTTGACACAAGTTTATAATAGTTAATACTTGAACATTTTCTCTGCATCAAAGTTAAGAAAGATATGCGCGCAACAAGGTGTTTCTAGGTCGCTATTCTTTTAGGTGTTTTCGCATTTTCTGTACACAAAAGTTACTCATTTATTTCACAATATCATTAAAGGAATCTTATTTATAAAGCTCGAAGTCCGAGGTGATTGCCTCCACTATGCCTGCCTGTAGTGTACCTATGTTGCCTAACATGTTTGTGCTGAAGGAGACAGTTCTTTTTGAAGACGTCTAAGCACGAAATGGCTGTAGCTTAAAAGAGCACTGTTTTCAAAAAGATAATAATTAGACAAATGTATTAAACGAAACACACGTAATTTAAAAACAAGTGAATAGATGAAGCAATCCAGAGCAACTTCATGTCCTGAAATTTAATACTTCGGGTCCCGATCTTATTTCTTTTTCAAAAAATTCTTTGCTCTTGCTATCATTCTAAAAATAGAATTTATTGAGTAAACACCGTGACAATTAAAACAGAATAAGAATGAAATCCCGTGTCAAGGCTGCTGCACTCGTGATCACTGTTCAAGGGCCTGCAGACCTGTGTAGACACGTCGCGGCTGGTGTACGTAGTAGCTAAAGATCTCGGCTCAGTTGTGTGAAGAACCAGCTCAAACCTTTCTTTACGATGACTGCTGGAAGGAACGCGTTATCGATGGTTTTGCTTCTCTCGACCATCGGGGGAACGAATGCACAAGCCAAGAAGTGTGACCCGAGTGTCTGCAAACTTCCTGATTGTTTTTGTAGCGGAGTGGCGGTACCAGGAGGACTTGCTCCCTCGGAAACACCGCAGATCATTCTGATGGCTTTTGATGGAGGAGTCAACGGTCAGTATTGGGAGGACTTTCAGAGCTTCTTTGACGGAGAGCTGCGGAACCCGAATGACTGCAACATAAGTGCAACGTTCTTTGTGTCCCACGAATACACGGACTATTCCATGGTGCAAACCCTGTATAGCCAGCGACACGAGATTGCTGATAACTCTATCTCAAGGTAACCAAACTTTGAAAAACAACATTTTGTTAAGACAAATGTGTTTCAGTGTAGTTTTAATTTGTTAGCTTCGCTATTATTCATTAAAACAAGTTCAAGGGGACGAGTTGTCAAAATATACAATGGAGCATAGTTTGGAATAGTTATGGACTACATGATCAGTACATGTAGAGAGGAAAAACGAGGGAGAGGGGAGGGAGGGAGGGGGGTGTTCATCAGACAGATTTTGCAGTTTAATGATTTTAACACAAAAGTCCGAAAAGAAGTAACACCGTTTTTTCCGTTTTCTCTCTCCGGCACTTACCTTGAAACCGTGACTCTGAGATTATGAATGCCAATAAGGGCCGACTTTTTATTTCCGGGGTGAGGGGAGGGGTAAGGTGGACCAGTTTGCTGTTATTTTTATCTCGAGATGCGAGTGCAATCTGGAATGTTGTGCATAAAAAACAAAGGGGACGAACTGTCAAAAAGTGGTGTCGTTCAATATCGTTATACTAAAAGTGTGGAAGGAAGGGGGATCATCAGACAAATTCTGATGTTTGATGTCCTTAACACGAAAATCCAGAAAAGCAAATAAGGGACGACGATTTGATTTCATGGGAGAGGGGAAGGGAGAGGTGGACGAATTCAAAAAGAAAGGCATGAACAAAAACATAACAGAAAAATTTGCACCACTCGATGTACTATAGAGAAACTGAGGGAACTGCGAATTAAAAGAGATTGCATCATTGCTGTTGTTATTATTATTGTTATTATTATTATTATTGTTATTATTATTATTATTATTATTATTAATTGTATTATTATTATTATTATTAACTATTAACTATCTAATGAAATTGTTTCTTAGGCGCCTGCCGATATCTTGGTGGGCCACAGCGAACTACTCCGATCTACAGCAAGAAATCGCCGGCCAAAAAGAAATTCTGAAAAAGTGGGGTAACATTAACGTTGATGACGTCAGGGGGTTGAGGGCTCCATACCTTCAGGTCGGGGGGGACACAGAGTTTAAGGTGTTAAAAGACAGCGGCTTCTTGTATGACTCATCAATGCCGACAACAAAGTTTATCGACCCGCCCATGTGGCCGTACACCATGGACTACAGGTCAACACAGGAGTGCGTGATCCCGCCTTGCCCTGAAGGTAGAGTGAACTATTATCTCATTTTAAATCTCTCTTCACCAGTGTTAAGCCGTAGGGAGAGAGGACCAGGGGCAGGCCGGACATTTGAACTGAAACAAGAACTTCTGCTCAACTTTCCCAACCCGGGGAAAACGCTAACAATCAAGTAGGTGACTAAATCGCGGTAAGAACTTGTCAGAAAGGCTAATTCAACCGGCTAGCCTTCCTTCCTTCTCCTCCCTCTCTCCTATCCCACCTACAACCTGAAACAGAATAAAAATGATACCGATGGGCCTTTAATACCGCTCCAAACGGAACGTCGACTGTGGCTTATACTGATTTATTTTCCCATTATAGACTCATTTCCAGGTGTGTGGGAAGTCCCCCTTGTAGATTACATTGACCTAAAGAACACACCGTGCAGTGTTATTGACGCCTGCAGTGCTCCAGCGGACGCTGACGAAGCCTACAAACTGCTCGATGATAACTTCCAGCGGCATTACACAACAAACAGGGCCCCTTTCCCCATGCTCACCCGCGGAGTATGGTTTACAGAATACTCCTTTACCTTGAAGGGTAGGTACTGATTAATAGTCTCATGAAATACTGAGAAATTTTACGGTAACGGTCATGGTCATGGTCGTCGTCACGGTTATGGTTATGATCATGATTATGGTCATGATTACGGCAATGGTCGTCGTCAGTGTCACGGTCATGGTCGTCATGGTCATGATCATGATCATTGTTATGATCGTCGTCACGATCGGTCATGGTCATAGTCATAGTCATCGTCACGGTCACGGTCACAGTTATGTTCACGGTCATTGTCACGGTCACTGTTATGGTCGTCGTCATGATCACGGTTATGGTGACGGTCATGGTGACGGTCACAGTCATGGTGACGGTGACGGTCATTGTGGTGGTCATGGTCATGGTCATCGTTATGGTTAATTCCTTAAGGATCCCGGATCGAGAGTATGTTAAAAGTTAAACTGAAAAATTTAAAGATCCCAAGTCAAGGGTGAGTTAAAAATTCTGAAAAACTCAATTATCCCCAGTCAAATGTTAAAAGTTAGACTGAGAAGCCTAAGGATCCCCAGTCAAGAGTATATTAAAAATTAGACTGAAAAATTCAAAGATTCCCAGACAAGAGTATGCTAAAGTTCTGAAAAACTAAAATATCCTCAGTCAATAGTATGTTAAAAGTTAAACTGAAAAACTTAAGGATCCCCAGTCAAGACTGTACTGATGTTAAAAGTTGGACTGAAAAATTCAAGTGATAAGTTGGAGGAGTTAACAAATTTACCTACGATGCTTCGTGAACACTTGCTACTGTGTACAAATCATCTTACAGCTGTGCCAGTAAAGATACACAGTAATAACCTTTGGAGAAATACTTGACAAAGTTTTCAACCCAAAGCTTTCATTGAGGGGATATCATTACAACATAAATAACAACCACAAAAAGAAGAAAATTTAATTTTAAGTGATAATATAATTCTCCATGTGTTAAAGTGCCCACAGCAAGTTCAAACTGATGAAAACTGTTCTTCGATTTGTAACCCCAATTTGTACCCAGAACTGTATACCCAAATTGTACCCCAAAATAGTATCTGCAAATCGTATCACAAATTTGTACCTTTAAATTGTACCCTCTAAATTGTACCCCCAAAATGTAACCCAAAATTGTGCCCCAACTTGTATCCCAAATTTGTAGCCCCAAACTGTACCCCCAAATTCTTTAAAACGTATTTTTGAAAGCGGAAGTGGCAATAATTTCCCAGCTTATGTGCCTCCACTCTCTTCCCATAAAAACATGTTTGTTTGTTCTTCAAACCAGTATCAATTTATAACTCTCATTCTCTCCTCTCCCCCTTGAAATCTAATAGGGCTAGCTACGTTGCCAAGTGACCTAATAGACTTTATCTGTAATAATCACACTTGTGTCAACTTCAGTCTTAATTCCTAACTGACAAACTTCTTTCTTCGTAGCAACAAAGAGATTTCTCAAAAATGCCCTTGCCAACGGCGATGTGTGGGTGGTGGGGATTTCCCAGGCAATCGAGTGGATCAAGACTCCAACCAAACTGGCTGACGTGAAGACGTTTAAGCCCTGGCAGTGTGACGCACCGGCCCCTCCCGTGTGTGCAGCACAGGCTGTTAACACGTGCGTGTTTCCCGATCATACGTTCCGCACGTGTACCTCGCCCTGTCCCGAGCACTATCCTTGGGTCGGTAACTCGGATGGTAACTAACAAAGTTACTGATCCCTCCCCCCTCCCCTTGATTAAATTTTTGTTCGGTTATTATCAATAGATTGATACGATTTCAAATGTAACTAGCATGATAAAGTTATTAGAAGTTTTGTTGAGCATCATACAGTACCGAAATATATTCCCAATAGTGGTTATGGAAAACTGTGTCAAGAAAAACAGATTCCTCTATAAAAGCCATCTGTTTTCAACTAACCCTCATGGTTATCACAGGAGGTCTGCACTTTATACTTTGTCTGTAATATCTGAAAAATTTACAATTGTAAACTGAAGTGCAAATAAATGCATTGCTGTTGTTGTTACTTATGCTCTTGCAAAATGAGAAAAATAGGCCAAGCGCAAAGCGTAGTAATATAAAATTGAATTTATTCGAAATGCTTGGCAAAGAAGCCCTAAAGGGAAGTATTTGTTGCTAACGTAGAACATGTCACGTACACAGGGAAAGAGTAAAGTGGCCATGGTTTACTAGTTGTGTGCGATATCACAACCTATACTAGTTAATACAGCTCTGCTGCACGTGGCCATTAAATTGTCTTGAATTCAGTGAGGTGAGTCCCAAGTTAGTTTGAAATTGGAGCTGTAACCGTTTCTATTTTGCAGTGTTTTGCTCGATTCGAATCGCTTTTGCCTTGTGCTAACCTTTAACTCGATGGTCAACCTAGTTTGTGGCTTTGTTCTTTATCCAGGAAGGCTTTGAGTTGGTTGAACCGCAAATGTTGAAGTTTGCAGTCATTTTTATTCTTGCACCTTTTGTAAAAATAATTGTGGAAGAAAGTTTTACACTCTTTTATAAGAACCTGTTTTATTACAACGTTGAGGCTGAAAAAATCTCAAAATTCTTAAAGAACATGCTAAAACCTGCTGAGGCTGGGGATACGAAGAGAAACTTTATTTTACATTCTGTATTCAGAGGAGTTAATTTGTTTTTAAACTGAAAAATGATGCCTAATAATCGTGATGGCTACTGCGAATGTGGATACACAAAGGCAACTAGTGATACTTGTACATCTTCAAGGAAACACAAACTACTTTCATTTTACGTTCTGAGTATGTGGAATTAGGACAATATCAATTTTAACCTTAAATTAGCTCAACAAATCTTATTTTAGATTAAGGTTTGAAAACCTTCCAAACACTTACAACGGCATAAAAAAAGTGACTGCTTTTGCTCAAACAATGAAATGATCAGTTTGTATTTACCTTTAACAAGGGGAGGAGGGGGGAGAAACGGGGCCCAGGCCCAAGGTGATATCCTTTCTCCACATGCATAGGCGAACAAACTGGCAAGCGGTATCCACCAAAACACTAGCTGTCAAAACCGTCTTAATTATGCATAATTAAAATTTACCGCGCGGGGCTCCCCGCGGCGGCGATTTTCATTCATATGATCATCGCAGCACAAATGTTTGTTTTTGTGGCTCTGCTTATCGAGCAGAGCCACTATGCTATGGCGACGTAAATAAATAAATAAGTAACCATCCACACATCCTCCAGGCACCTAGGATATACCGCGTGTGGACTGGACTAGAGTTCAGTGCTTGCTTGCGATTGGTTCAGGCGGATCGGGCGAGGATCACGCACTCCTCAATCCTGAATTTTGCTCGGCGTTTCTCGACATTTTCAGGTGTTGGATCAAGTACTTGCTCGAGGTAAGTGGGCTTTTAAAAATAATTGCGAGCAAGTGACGCTTTTATTGCAGAATGGCTTATTACCTCTGAAGTTTTTGTCATTGTGGTTACAAGGTTTTAAACTTGAAAATGAACCACAAGTAAAACACATCCAATACGCCGAGCCACATGCAGTCGTAGACTGCCTATTTTTTTAATGTGCAACCTAAAAGGGTTACAGATTGATTCATTTTCAAAAAATTTTGTTATTTAATGTTTCACCTGTTTCTGTGAAATTTATTGACGAGAGCTATCGTCACTTTTTACACCAAGAACAGGAAGAGTATGTTTGGGAAATTGAAACGCTGAGTGCAGGTTTTGCGACTTTGAAGTTAAATAATAAATTAAAACTTTCTCTTTGACCTTCCGAAATGTATAACTCGTCTTGACTCTTGTAGAGGAGTTTTTTGTCGAAGGAACCAACAATTCAGGAGTCTGGTTTTAAGAAAACATCTTTGCAATTAAAATAAGTGGAAAGTCTTTCGAGACATTCACTATTTTGCGTTTAATGTCTGAAGTTTTCTGAACTTGACTACTACGGAAATTGAAAGATAACGCATCTCTACTGCCTCTGCATGTGGAGAGAGGGTTGGTTTAAATCCAATTCAAGAGAATGTAAGGGAAATTGCAAATTTTGAAATTCCCTTTGGTTTGAATCCAGCTGAAGAGAATGTTTTTACTTTTTAGCCATTTTACAGCTCGGCATTTTTTTATATTGCTAACTGATAAAAAAATTAATTGTATCTGGTAAAAAGTAAGATGGAAAGTCTTAATTCCATATACACACCGTAGTTGCAAACAACAAGTCGAATTTTATTTGTTGTGTTATGCTGCAGTGCCACTCTTGCACGTTGAACGTTTTTCCAGTATCATATTCAGCCAGATAAACAATAAAACATACATATTTGTTAAAACACCAGTAAGGTGTTTTTCAGTATTTAATTTATGCATTATTCATTAGTTGATTGGTAGTACACGCATATTTTATGTGAACCAGTAAATTTTGCTGAGGCTCATTGTGTTTAGTTTTTGGCGATTTTGGCCTCAAATTAGTTCTTATTTCTATGAGCGGTTTGAATTGAAGAAAGAATAAAATATAAACAAAGCATTGGAAAACGAAACGCCTCGAACCATACATGTATTGTAGGACTGCATTTAGAGGCGAACTTCCTTCACTGTTTTGAACAGTATACCGGTATATACTAATTGAGTTAAATTACGAGTTTCAGTCAAGTTTCTACTTGAAAATTTTTCATAGTTATCGGGCCTCAGCCTGAGCTTGTTTAATTTTGGCGAATTTGAGCCTTGTTGCTCTTATAAAGTTGTCCTTTTAAAGCGTGTACTAAAGAGAGGCAAAAATATTGGGCTAAAACATTTATGAAACTAAGCATTTTGTTCTTCACCACGAATTTAAATTTGTGTTTTTTTCATTGATTTATATTATAAAAAACGTTTGATCAGCTTTACTGGAAAATGCTCTACACAAGAAAATGCATATCCTTGACAACGAAGGCATTAGCGTATCTGTATATCTGGACCTATCAAGAAAGGATTCACCCAGGGCTAGACAAATTGACTATACTACTTTATCTTAGATTGCGTAGGCCTGTGCGTACAATGAACTGATTGATATTCCTGGGAAACCAAATTACGTTAAGCCTAAACTGGTTCAAAACCAGGCTATAAAAAATTATACAAAATCGATTGATAAAACTCTAACCCTGGAATAGTGCAAACCCGTTTTCGTACAACTGGGTGTTATGCTTTGAAAATCCTCTCCTTACATTTGTGAGGCATGTTACTGAAACACTTTACGGTTCTCAGCAAATTCTTGGATGAGATGTCCCCACCGTTTTGTTCAGCTAGTCAACATGGTGCTGTACTAACTAAAAGGCCCCGCCCTATCGTTCAACAAGTCAACACTGTACAATGGCGACTAAAAGGCCCTGCCCTATCGTTCAACAAGGCAACACTGTACAGTGGCGACTAAAAGGCTCCCGCCCTATCGTTCAACAAGTTAACACTGTACAATGCCGACTAAAAGGCCCCGCCCTATCGTTTCAACAAGTTAACACTGTACAATGCCGACTAAAAGGCCCCGCCCTATCGTTCAACAAGTCATCACTGTACAATGCTGACTAAAAGGCCCCGTCCTATCGTTCAACAAGTCATCGCTGTACAATGCTGACTAAAAGGCCCCGCCCTGTCGTTCAACAAGTCAACATTGTACAATGCCGACTAGAAGGCCCCGCCCTATCGTTTCAACAAGTCAACACTGTACAATGCCGACTAAAAGGCCCCCGCCCTATCGTTCAACAAGTCAACACTGTACAATGCCGACTATAAGGCACCGCCCTATCGTTCAACAAGTCATCACTGTACAATGCTGACTAAAAGGCCCCGCCCTATCGTTCAACAAGTCAACACTACAATGCCGACTAAAAGGCCCCCGCCCTATCGTTCAACAAGTCAACACTGTACAATGCTGGCTAAAAGGCCCCGCCCTATCGTTACAATCGACAGCGCGCACCATAAAATGGTATCTACTCTGTCTGCGCAAGTTTGTTACCATACACTGCATGGGGAGTTCCCGCGCCTCAAACACGCCAATCTTATTCCATAACATGTCAATGGATGGCACTGAACTATCCTCTTTATCACTTTGATAGCTGAACACTTCGTAACTCTCAATACTAAACGTCTCGTTCAGTTCTTCGATGGACCATTTCAACGTCGCTCCATTTTCTTTAGGAACAGCAAATATAGTCGGTTTTGGAAGATATTTATTACAAATATTTTGTGTGCCATTCGCAGTGCTGGAGTTCTCGTTTGATGATGGATGTGTCGCTCGGTTTAAAGGATAGTGTCGGGTAGCGTTTGCAGTTGGTATTGCTAACCGAATTTGTTTCTCTGCTGGAGGACCTTCGTTTCCTGAAGAGCTAGGAGCTCTCCTCCGGGCGGTCTTCCTGAGGTACCTCGGCAACTTGCAGCTTTGCATTCTTTTACGGAGAAAGTTTTTGTTTCGAAGAGACAGTTTCTTTAAAGACTCGTCGCTGTTAACAATAAGAGGCGGCAAACGCTCGGGCTTGTAATGAACAGTTATGATGGGATAATTACTCATTTCTAAATGATTATTTCTTGGGACTTCCTCACTTTGGCCTCTTGTCCTGTTCGTTTTTGCTGCAGGTGTAGTCAAGTATTTCTGGATGTTTAGTGTCTTGTCGCTTTCCTTTGGTTTCCCAACTTCATGTAGCATTTCAGCGGTATCTCTAGAGGAGCATACGTTCGGCTGAGTTGGTACAACAAACGACGCATCACGTGACATCGTGGAAGCACATGAAGCTAGTGTTTTCTTAGATTCGTATTCTATTTTTTCTGAACAAAACATGGAAGGATTGTAGCTGATGCTTTTCATGTCCAGTTTTTTAGATACGGGATCAAATGTCATTTCATCCGGCTGGAGTAACGCTGTCTGAACTGTCTCAGTGGTAGAAAGTCCTCCTTTGATCTTGTTTGTATCTACTGCGGTAACTGTAGCTGAAACAGTCTCTTTAAAACCATCTTTATTCTCCAAATGTTCGCAGTGGAGATTGGTAGTGGGAACAATTTCCATTTCCCTCGATTGCAATGTCGTCGTTTGACTAGCGTTTGATTTTAGCCGAACCTGACCACAAGGTTTCTCTGTCTGTTCTTTATCGGAATGGATACCACTAATCCGTGTTTGCTTGAGGTTCATGC
This sequence comes from Umimayanthus chanpuru, assembly GCA_025448255.1. Classification (NCBI taxonomy): domain Eukaryota; kingdom Metazoa; phylum Cnidaria; class Anthozoa; order Zoantharia; family Parazoanthidae; genus Umimayanthus; species Umimayanthus chanpuru. The sequence continues at coordinate 27,286 of JAOEJI010812917.1, forward strand.
TCTGGTCTGACATTGAGGTACCTCGGAGGTTGTGAACTGACAGCCCTGGTGAGGTTGTCCTGCCAACTAATGCTTCAATCTCGGAGATTGTCTTTTGACTGTTGGATTGAACCTCGGGCTCATCAAGACTACAAACGATAGTGCTGTATTCGGGAAGGACATGGTTCTGGCTGTTTCTTGAAAGAGTTTTATCAGCAGTTTGATTTAAATGAATGACTTCTGTAAGGGTTGGAATGACTTGAGCTGTTTCTGTAGTTTGTTGTACGGCCATTTTGCCACTGATTTGAGCGTTTTGTTCAGAATTAGTTTGGGAACCTTGCGATCTTAAAAATTTGGTCTCTGCATGTTTTGTGATTACAATCCCCTCACCAGTGTAGCCAGTCTCTACTGGTTCAGCGTTTGACTCAGCGGTTGTTGAAGAGTGTAAAGAAATCATTGAGGTTGCTAAGGTTTTAGTGTTTAACGCTGTTGGTGGGTTATTTGATGTAAGAGGGTTGTTGTGTGTCTTGTGAAGTTCTTTGCTAGGTTTACTAATAGCGTCGTTGAGTTGAGCCACTAGGTTATAAATTGCGTTGTTCGAAACAGGAGAACGGAGAGGGTAAAATCTCTTCGTCGACTTCCTTCCCTCTGGAATTTTAAATCTAAAAGAGCACGATTTGATGGTTTCGGGAAGCTCCCGTTGCTCTGAAGTCGCACTGGTCGTGTTTGAAGCTGTGCATGTAGCAACACTGTTGTATGGGGACGCACTGTCGGAGGTGCCACTAACAGGATATCCGGAACTTGACTCTGTTGCTTTCTTATACATAACTGGATAATTAGAAGAAGTGGGTATGGAATTAGGAGCTTTATTCCTGTCAACCGGTTCCCTTGTCTTTGGTGCTGTTTCTCCTGTGGAACTGTGTGACGACTGGAGGTCGTGACGGGATTGGTTAATGAGTAAAGTGTGTAAAGATGAGTTTCTGTTCACCAGAACTCCTGTCGTTGGTTCTGTTTCTCCATCAGTTTTGTGTGCTGAAAAATATCTATGATGGGAGGCAAGGTTACGCAGTTTTGAATTGGCAATGCAAGGTAAGTCCTGTGTGGATCTTTGGAGGGTACTGTTGGAAGTAATCCGTACCAGTGGATCATTTGACCCTTGCGGAGACTGGCCGAGCACGTTGCCATTGTCACACGCTCCTGAGGAACTCACAGAAACAACAACTGGTGAAGGGAAGGAAATCCCCTTGTGCGTGTGAGCTTCAGTTTCCCTTTCTGGTGCGCTGCACACATTATATCTAACAAATTGGTTCTGTGATAATAATTCTAAGCGTGGTTCACATTTTTCCTTCTCAGGCAACTCCCCAACACTTTCGTTTGGGCTTGATAGGTGGACAAAGCACGTTCTAAATTCCTCATTAAGATCATGCTTGTGTGGACGTTTTTGAGTGAACAATGGTTCACAATCATAAGCCTTTTGCACGGGGATGAACATTTTTTTTGCAACTGAATGATCGGAGTTGGCTTGATTGAGCAAACTGTTAAGTGTTAGTGGTTTGGTTTGTGTGAGAGCTTCGGGTCTTCTTGCAGTAGCCACATTAGAAGATGCTGTTGAGGGTTTGATGGGAACACCTGCATATTCAGAAGGTGAGGAAGCTACAGATGTAACTTCTGATTTTAGTAACGTGTTTCTAGTGGAAATGCCACGAAGATTTTTGCCATCAGAGCATAACTCTTGTAGTGATCTTGAGGTTGGTCGATGTTGTAGTTCATAGGTCGGTGAGAGAGGACCCTCATTTTCAGATGATGTCTGCATGACGTCCTCGCCAACTGCGCATGAAGCATGTGATGGGGAATATGATTTACAGTAGTCAGTCACTTCAGACACCATTGTATCATCAACAGCTGGATGGGTTTCAACTACAACTTGAATATGAGGACTAGTAGGGAAAGGAGATGCAGCAGAGGAATCCAAGTAAGCACTATCATCCTGTTGATTTGCGTTACTGCCATTTGATACAAGAAAAGGAGGGCTGCTAACTGATGTGGACGGTGTACTTGATGGAGTACAAGACCACGTGTCCTCGGCAAGGGATGACCAAGCAGGGTTTGTGGTCAGCGCATTCTCTGAGTTTGACTGAATCATTATGTTGACATTGGGAGGGGATGTGCATTCTGACTTCACTGCTCTTGTCTCTGCGACTGCGGGCGACAACTCTTGACTGCTAAACTCAGCTGTTGTTTCACTGTGGTAGTGTAACTGTGGCTCCATGGGTTGATGTACAGTGATGATAGGCGCTGACTGGGGCGGGGCGGCCTGTGACTCTAACGGTGGGTGTACAGTGATGATAGGCGCTGATTGGGGTGGGGCGGCCTGTGACTCTAACGGTGAGTGTAGAGTGATGATTGGCGCTGACTCGGGTGGGGCGGCCTGTGGCTCTACGGGTGATTGTACAGTGATGATAGGCGCTGACTGGGGTGGGGTGGCTTGTGGCTCTATCGGTGGATATACAGAATGGACAGGCTCTGACAGGGGCTGGACGGCCTATGTTGACGGAAACGGCCAGCAAAGACATTAATAAGGTGATTGTCAACGTTAATAAGTTGTTAATAGTTTTTCTAATTGTTTTACTTTAAATGTTCTATTGCTTTTATTGCTACACAACTCTCGGTTTACTGAAGTTTGTTTCGGGCTGACGTCAATCAAGTACATTCGTGTTCTTATAAGAAGCTTTTTTACAAGAACGTGGGCTAAAAAATGACCAAAATTTAAGAACATGCTAGAACATACTCGAGAAAAGGTGAAGAACTTTTATTTCGGATACTGCACAAAATCAAGGAAATAGTTTGTTTCTCTGCAAATGTTTGTTGGTGCAACATCGTCTATAATGTTGTGCATGTACAGCTTCGTTTTCAAATATTTTTTATTTCTCACTGTATGCCTTTTTGCCGGCCAGGGTAGCAGCTAATTAGAAAGCGTATTTATGCTTCCGGTTGGTTTGTGTGAATGGAAAATAAGAAATGTATACTCGATACTAGCAGTTATGTTTAATAACGTTTAAAGGACATTTGAGGGTCAAATCCTCAAAATATATTTAGAATATTCAGCCTCAGCCCAAAAATTAGATGCTCTTGTATAAAAAAAAGTGTATTATTCCAAACAAATTAAAGCCGCACAGTTCGGTTGTTGGTATGGTGTTGATCCAGTAACGATATGTGCATGTCTTCAACGATTGGATTTGTGAGTTGTGAGTAACTGCATTTCTTTTTATATAGGCGAGTTTCAGCTGACATCATTTGTTTACATTTTCTCATTAGCATAACTTACAAACTTGTTTAAAAATAGACAGAATATCTACTAAATTAAGTGAAACTTAAACGAAATGATTAGAAAGGGCAAAATTTCTTTTTTCCGTGGCATTTTCGGAGCTAAATCCAGGTTTCAAAAGTT
>JAOEJI010812918.1:0-22234 GCA_025448255.1 Umimayanthus chanpuru
AATCCCGAAAATTTGCGACCCCATTCTAGTAACTCTACTAAAACATGCTAAAAATGTAACCCCATTATAGTCAGTCCAGTTGTGAAAATGCGACCCCATCCAGCGGCACATCCCCAGTAGTCTTTTACTAGGAAGTACCCCCCCGGGAGCGGACCACTAATATATCACCAGGTTATATACAATCTACAGGTGTACGGTCAATCAAAATGTTATTAATAGTAAAGTTGGCAACTGATTTAAAATTATTGCAATTGTTAGATTCGCATGTCATGAAATATTCGAAGCCGGTTCAAAATGCTGTTCCATTTCTTATAGAGTCACGTGTAACCGAACCGATTTACAGTGCTGAAAAATATTTACTACAGGAAACAGATACAACTTTAGTCGCGTGCGAGTTCAGCACTCGCTTCGCTGAAAAGATGTTTTCTCAAATAGTTAGGACAATATATTTTAATAACTATATCTTTTGTTTTTACAGTTTTACGCATTATTAAGTCGGAGACAATCTTTTTTGTTTTAACATTTATAATGCCTGTCTACCTCAACATTTTCATGTTCTTATTAAAAGTGATTTTGAACATATCGAAATTTCAATTCTTGTTGTGAATCAGAGTGACTTCATATTTGTTAACAGTTTATTTCCAGTGGGCAATATCTGGTTGATAATTAAATTTCTAAATTAACGCACAGCTCTATCCCAGTTTTACGTACATGAACGGCTCCATATTTCACTGTGACGTCATTACCTACGTTTGGATTGTTAACATAATATAACATTCAACCAACTTCAAGATGACCATAAGTCGTAATAATAGGAAGTATGACACAGTTAGGCAGCAAAAATTGCCTCCATCCATTGCGACAAAAACTTTATATATTAAAAAGTTAATTAACACTTTATTTACACGTAACTATTTTGCATTTTCAGCGAATATTACTAGTGCTATGCCGTCTATTGAACAATGCCTTAGGGCCTCGATTTTCTTGAACTGTAATTTATGCTAATTAGTCAAAGTGTAGACACTGCAGTGACACCAAATCAGAGCTGTGTTTACAAAAGCGCGAAATTTCATTCGCTAGATACTCACAATTTTTGAAAAATCCAAGCTAGGTAATTGCAGTCGCCTCCACAACTCTTTCGAAGCAGACCACTCGGGAAACCACTACACACATCACGTGGTTAGGTGCCGTCTACAAGTCTACGGTCAATCCAATTGTTCTAAATAGTAAAGTTTGCAATCCATACTAGTGGTACAAAATGTTGCCTATTGGTTATTGAGTCACTCGGCGGTGCTGAAAAACATGTACAGACACTGTCCGTCACGCTAATAATCATGCTCAATTAATTTCCAACTTTTACTTACTAGAATTTTATTAAAGCGAATATACTTTATTTGCTCTTCAGTTCATAGGCCTGAGGTTATGCAACAGCTTTACAAACGTTATATCAAAGTCTTAATTACTTTATAAAGCTTATACTGATATAGGCCAATGGTGTCTATAACGTCAATGACAATGGCTGAGGTCACACTATGCACACGTTTCGTAGTAAGCCTGCTGAACAATAGCATAAATTATATAAATTTCTTTATTGTATTCCGACTAATGTAAGTCTGAAAAAGCCTCAGATCAATGTGATCACGCAATATTCAGATAGTTCACAAAAGTGATGGCACTTTTAAAACAGCACATGCTCCGATATCTAGCTGTGCTGCCCGAATTTTTCCATATTTTGATCTTTTACCCATCTTGGTTTTGCTTTGCTGCACACCAAACTGTAGTGCACTTATCTAATTAGTTCTCTAGTTAATGAGCTCACGAAACAGCAGCCAGAGACAGAAAATGAGATCATCGCTAAAGAATTTCCTTCAAATTTCACATTGTTTTGAACAGCTCCTTTTACTACCTAAAGGGAAGGTTTCAGTCTCTAAAGAACATTTCTTCTTCATGTAGGAGCTTGCGATACATTGGGAAGTGTTCAATAATACAAAAGTCAGAAGTTTCTGAATCAAGTTTTAAATAAGGTGCATAACTTCTAGACTATACAAACAAAGTTAAGATTTTACTATTGATCAACCATGCTTTTTTGCAAAGCTTACTGGAAGTATTTTTCTTCTGTTCCTACCACCATCACCATCGCAATTTACTATACTTGGGTTTACCAGTTTAAACCCTAGAAAGCTTACTTAGAAGAAAGCTTACTATAGAAAGCTTTAGCTGATCTGACTCATCAGCTAAGATATTTGCTTAGGCGTGGTAATTCGACAATCGTATCCAAGGTTTTCGTTAAGTACAGAAGCTGATCGCGGGCTCAATTCTAAATATAGGGCTTTCATCTTTGGACAAATATTGTAAACATTGAGTCAAGGTCCAGGTACTCACTAATGTATGCTGATGCAATGTACGATTTTGTTCATTTCGCAAGCAGGAAGTTGTGAAAGAGAATTGAAACAAACAAACGTTAAACTAACAGAAAAAGGAGATTAGAATATAAAATAAGCGAACTAAAACCACTTGAGAGAGCAAGATTATTCATTTTCACAATTATTTCTTATATCTTTACCCTACGCTGCTCAATTTGTTTAAAAATTGAATTACCAACTTTAAGATATTTCTAGCTAAGCAGCGATTTTTGAACATTTTTTGTTTTATCATATTCTTTTGCATGTTTTACAATTTAAAAACCTTAAAGGTCAAATGAAAGAGTTTTTGGTTATTATAATGACGGAACCCTTGCAATATATTACCAACGGAATCTTACACATAAATTGAAAGTTCTAACCTAAATGTACTCCAAACACTTTCTTTAATACTTATTTACCCTCCACTCGCCCAGCTCAAGCCGATTTTACTAACGGAAGTTTAAAAAACTCCTTAGTAATCCCGGGACTAATTTCAAAATTTACGGTACTCTTGTATTTGCTTCCTATTGAATAACGTGCGTTCTGCGTAGGAGGACGTTAAACCCAAGCACCCATGCATAGACGTCAGACATCTGATGAGTCAGTAATTGCTTGACCTATAAAGCACAGTGTTCACGAAGAGAAGTTGGAATTGATTGCAGCTATAAGAGCTAGCGAGTATTTCCTTGGGCAGATGTAGGTTTGTTTGTTATAACACAGTGCACAAATGTCAGCAGCGCCACAATCACCCTGGGAGGCATGTGTTAATAATGCAGGCTCACCTGACAGCACCGATATCACTCGCTGGAATTATGATGCGAGCTGTAACACGCTGCAAGTTGGGAATGAATTGGTAAACGATATGGTTGCTGACTGCTTGAATTATTCGAACGAGAAAAGTTCATGTAGTTTTCAAACGGGTTCAAACTTGCACGGTCAAGGTACAGCGCCAGTGACCAATATACAATGGAACCAGCAGCGCCGGGAAAATTTGACCAGCTCAGGTACAAGCTCTATTCAGCAAGCACCTAGTTTTCTCCCCAATGGACCTCCAGTGTTGCCTTTACCACAACCATGCAGTTGGCGGGCGCAAGAGTCACGCAGTGAAAGCTGCCTTGTTTTTGACAAAAAAAGACGATACGATTGCTTGCCGGATTCCACAACTGACAACTGTAGTGCACTGAACGTTGACCCTTGGACAAACCAAAGTCAGTGCGGTAGGGTAGGAGCATTGATGGATCCAAAATCTCCCTTTATGGAAGCAAAAAGACCTGAATCGACATTCAATCTTGTCAAAAGCACAGATTTGGGAATTGCTACCAGCGTTTGTCAAAAAAAGATCAGAGTGCGAAAGGCGAAAACTGAAGTTGAAGTGAAAGACGAACGATATTGGGAGCGACGGAATAAGAATACACTTGCGGCGAAGAGATCACGCGATGCAAAGCGAGAAAAAGAACTGAAGGCTGAACAGAGAATACAAAGTCTCGAGATTGAAAACACACGGCTTCGTCTGGAACTTAGCTGTTTGCGGGAGGAGAATGAGGATCTTAAACGGTGTTTTAATTTCTTTTACCCTTGACTAGTAGGGGTTGAAATTTAGTCACACAGAAATAATTGTTGTAATCATATAAACAATGTAGCAACAAACTTACAAAGACCTCTAGGCGCCAACGGACATATCTCGGCTAACTATGAAGTTTTCAAAGTTGTGATCTGAGTTCGATTCGAACTTTCAAAATATTCAACATATATCTAACACTTTCGCTAGGTCTTGCTGACTTTGCTGAGATAACTTAGCGATTTAGGTATCTGCCATACGGTTATACCATAAGCTACAACTCAAGGCAGCATCTAAAAAGTGTAAAGGTAATTCAGTACCAAGCGTTGTTGCTGCAGTTGAGCCAAATGCAGTCTAACTTAGCTAAAACGGCTTAATTCGACAGCAAACTATTCGAAACGAATTCAGGTCTAATGGATTTAACTCTCCCAAGGTTGATTAGACATCTTCAGGAAATATACTCTTCAGGCATTCATATTCGTTTTGCCAAGTAATGGATTTACAGTAAAGGTTTTTGCTTTTAATGGCTTCAATAAAGTTCAACTGCATCAGAACTTCCGAAACAGGCCTTTTAGTCTTTCTACGATTTCCTAATCTTCAACATTTACCAAGAGAAACAAACTTATTACTTTGGGTTTCAGTCGAATTGTTAAACGTTTGATTAATGCGACTCGGTACTGTATGAGATATTAAATGGAACAGCAGCAGCAACGTTATTTCCACCACGGTTACAAAATTCTTGTCTTGTCGTCTTTCTAAACAAAAAGGGCACATTTTTCTCAATATTTTATCCAAGTTCATTTTAAGAGAGCCAGTACCAGTCTAACATAATCTGTTATAATGATCCAGTTTTACATACATTTTACCTGCTTTCAACACACAAGGGATTAAGTATAACACAATTTGTACATGTTAACAGAACATAATTTCTGATTAACAATTAATTGAATGGTGTTGAAACAAAAATCAAAATTTATAAAGTGTGTGTGTGTGTGTGTGTGTGTGTGTGTGTGTCTGTACGTGCGTGCAAGTAGGTGTGTATGCCTATGTGTATAAATAATACCTATAGGTTTTTCTAATGCTAAAACATTTTTATTCAGGATGCATACTTTGTATTTTCTATACAAAAATGAAAAACGGATATAGGCCCTGACATATTTCACTCGGAAACTTTTGAAGTGTCGATTAAACTCAATAAACTTTTGTGTTGAGAAAGCAGTTCTTAAGGAAATATCACGCAAGCGAAGTTGCTTAATTAACTCTGTTTTGGTTTCAGTGTTGAATCATTACGAACGTAATCTGGTTTTCATACTGAGGATTCAACAACTTTAGTTATGCAGGTCATACGTCCTTTGATGTGGCAGATCTTCAAACTGTTTTCAACTGAAGGCTGTAGCTAGCCGAAAATGGCTGTATGCCAAATTGTAAAATAGTTTTAAAATGAGTATATTCCAAAGCACTTTCTTTTGCAATGGTACATTTTTTCACCTTCTAATCAAACTTAGAGAGAAGTGCAACTGTCCAATTGCCCACCAGCCACAGTCTGTGAGCAGACAATCACTGTTTCACCATTAGGCAGTTGTACAGAAATGGGTTAGAAGTGTTTATTATTTCAAATACGTTCTGCATAGACAAAACCAGTCAAAAGGCTATTGCTTTTCATTTTCTGACAAATGAATTATCAACAAATCAAAACATGCTCCATTGAATCCAACCTAGCAAGCTTGAATATCAAAGAAAACCAATTCGCTTCAAAACATTACGGAACACCCTATTTCCGCTATGTAAACACTATGCTGTAATTTGACACCAATTGTTAAGACATTCTGTGTTGTAAGTGTAATAGATGTTGAAACAAAACTCAGAAGATTTATCGTGCTTACTTTTTTTAGAAGTGATAAACTTGTAAAGCCACATACAATTTAGTTTTACACCGCCACAGTGCATCATATTGGTAAAGGCTAGAAAATAAAGAAAGAGTGACTCAAACGTGGTCCAGTACTGAAAGGTTATTTGTGTTTTTTGAGAATAATATGGGAGTTATGCCACACTCTACGCACGGAGTAAATGGTGTATCAAATGATTCTGCATGTAACTGTTCTTCTTGGCATGAAAACCTTGAAATGTTGTATCGTAAGTGAATGGAACCACTTTCTTGTATTTATTATAAATTCGAAAGTTATTTTTTGCTTCATGGTTTATACCAAGACAAGTAATTTTTGAAATCCTGAAAGCAACTTCTTCAAGCAACATTAAAAACTTTCGAGATTTTTTAGTTAGCATAATTGATCTTGTTAACACAATTTACAATTGCAGTTGAAACGGCCTAAACGAAAGATTTTCTATAGCTTTAACTTTTACCTAACATTCTTGTGAATCCAGTATACTTCAAATGCGTGCAGATGGACCCAAGAGTGCTGTTATTAAGAACAGCAGCATTTATGCCTACGAAGAATCAGACCTCCACACAGCTAAACCAAATGTAACTTAGGAAAGACGACTTTTAGATTTATAGGTGCTGTGCGTTTTGACGCGCTATGCACTCTCTCTAGCGCAACCTGCCTAGCTGTGGTGAGGTAACAGAGTTAATGGAGGCCAATTGTATTGTACTGTATTGTTGGAAGTAAGTGACCGGTAGAGATATATAAGCGAATCTTTCCCGACGTCGTTGTTCATATTTTGCTTCATTAGCCTACGCACTTACCGGGAGAAATAATGCTGCTAGATAAGAACTGAATTCAGAACTTAAAAAGCTTTTCAAGCTTACTTATCAACAAAATTACAGCTTTTTACGTTCAGTTTTTGAGAATATATTGGCTTTCAAAAATATACAAAACAGCTGGGTGGCAAAATCATTAATGAGCCAGACATTTGCTGTAAAAATTCGAGGTTTTAAACACGCGTCACACAAAGTGCATTTAACATATTGGACATAACTTTTCTTTCAAAGCCCCATCATTATTCACACTTAATCATTTAATTGCTCAGAAAGAAACTAAGGCATGTATGCTAATGAAGCAAAATGTAAATAATGACGTCAGGAAAGATTCGCCTCTTGTTGGAAGTAAGTGAGGAGTACAATCGCTGCAACCGTTATATATTGGGGTAACTGCACTCCGACAGACCCATGGACACGTTGCATAAAACCTTAGTCGAAAGATCGCTCCTACGGCCGTGGTTCTTATACAGAAATTTCCTAATGTTTAGCGTCTGATGTTGCAATATGTGGTTTCTTAATAATGTTTAACGTCTGACGTCAAACCTACGTCCGACGTACAACTTTTATGCTACTGCGCCTGCCCAGATCCCCCCAGTGAGCTTTCGTGTGAAGTAAGATGCGTGACAGGTTATAAAGTTTCCACCCTCATGTATGATTTCCTTCTGCATAATATCTATCTACTTAACTTCCTCGCATACAAAGCAAGCTTAAGGACCCTTGCAATTCATCTGAGCACCGTGAACTTTGATTAGGAAAACTTACGCTCAATCTCTATCACGAAAATTGGTAGAATTCTTTGTTCGACAAAAGAGCGTCTTATACGAAATATAGTTACTTCTGATGAGCTCTTCATGTAGGCGTTCGGCTGAAAGGCAAATGCTCCAAACTTGTATCTCAATTTCTATTGTCCACGATTGGATCATGCCTTGGACGTAACAACTTGTATTAAGTGAACCCGGTACATATGTAGTTCCTATTTGGTTAAGAAATGACACCTTTTGCTCTTTATTATTCATAACGTAAAGATATGATATTATAAATATTACTCCTCCTTTCATTTCCTTTCAACAAAAAAAATACTTAAACACTTCAATCCTATCAAAGTTATTTCAAACATTGCGCAAGATTTACACTGAATTTATGAATAACTGATGGTCCGCAATTGTAAGCTGTGCTGTTAGTTTTGGACAACGCGATAAAGTGGATTTCAAGATTTTAAAAATCCAAACGTGCATGTTTCTAGAGGAAACGAGTGATTATGATTTGGTTTTATTGGCTTTACAAATTGCAGTTGACCCCACATAATGCTTCGTGTGGATGATAATTAATTGTTGTCCAAACGTGTACAGATATTGAACCCTAATACTTGAAGTTTCTAACAAGGCCGCTTAGTCAATACGTCAGCGAGTATCAGATACATGACCAGTTTTTAAAAACACATTATTGGATATTACGAACTTTTACACACATGGACAGTACCCCAATCCTAATCTTAACCCTAACTCTAACCCAAAAGACTAAGTTTGTCCAAAGTCGTGTTTTAAAATGTGGATCAGAACGCCATCCCCATATTTAAATTCAGTATTCATCAAAACTCTAAAACTAACTACCATTTGTCAGCACATTGATTCTTAACTCATGATTATTTTCATAATTTAAATTTTGATACAGTGCGTTTTTGCCGCTGTTCCTTTCCCATTGACTGCTGAAAAAGTTCCACAGCAGTTTTTTTAAAAAAAGAGAGTCAAGTCATTATGCATGGCTCGTCAGTTAAATTATCATAGCTGGACTGCACAAATGAGACAAGTGTTAAAGGTGCTTTGCAAAAAAATCCTATTTAAAAAAATCTTGCCAATCGAAAACTGAAACGATAGCTACTTGATTTGCCAATAATATCAAAAGACTCATTAAGAATGAGTTTTGGCTAGCGTTTGGATCAGCTTTGATTGGCAATGCGAGGTAAAAGTCAGTTCTACGATTCGTAAAGAACAGAAAGCAAAAGTTTCTTGCATTGTCAAGTTGGACTTGTCGAACTTTTTAGTAACTCTTACAACTTCAAGATTTTTGAAGAAAGTTAGCAATACAATACTTCATTTTATATAATGCAAACTTATGCTCTTTCCAGGTTTCTAAGAGTCGATTAATTCAAGTTTTTGCTGAATTAATGAAATAAAATAGGACCGAGTGACATCATATTGCCTCTTTGAGGTCTGGAATGATCACTAATTTGCATAAGATAAAACCTATGTATACCTTAAAATGGCTGCTTATGCCAACACAGTAGTGTCCGTTGCATGCAGCCGTTCTTGGTTTGTCACGAAATGCTCTTTCACTCGTCTCGTGGAGAGGTAGCATTGCGTGACAATTTGAAAAAAGGCTTCAAGAGAGACTACGGAGAGTGGAATTGACTTTCGTGACACGAAAGACCCACCCCGGATTATGCGGAATTATATGTATATCTGTAAATTATAATGGGACATAATGGGTTACCATCACGTGGGACAGAGACTAATTGACTGTTTATACACACTTAACAAAAACAGAGCCACAGCCTGAGCTTAATTTAAGTAAAACATTTGAGTTTCAATGTTGTTATAACGGCTATTCTTTTTAGAGCAAGGTGGATGACTTTTTGTAGGGCTTCCTTTTAGCCAATTTTGATTGACTGATTTTTGTTCAATTTCCACTTATCTTAGCTTGACTATGGCCACGTCTGAGATGACAGAGCTTACAACTTATTACGTCAAGCTTTCCTCCTGGCTGCTCTAATGACTTTCGTTCGACAATAGGGTCCATTAAGCAGTAGCAATTAAACATTTGCGCCGGGAAGCATGATAGAACTTAAGATTAAATTAATTATTAAATGTATTTTATTTTATAAATTACGCTATGAAGTTCAATACGATTTACTGAAAGTTTTATCAACTGAGAGTAATGAAACTATAGAAAACGCCTAGGTTGTCTGGGATTGAGTTCGATGAGTGTTTCTGGTTTGACTTTTCTCATATTGGTTAGAAGTTAAGTTCAACCGAACACAGTTTCATGCATTTATGCGCAAACTCGTCGATGCAAGAAACAAGTACAAGTTCCAAATGCAAAATGCAAAGTTAATACAAACATGGATTTTGGCGAAAGAGAAGGACGTTTTTTGATGCAACGCAAAAGCAATTTGCGGTCTTAAATTGCTAGTTGAACCATTGTGTCCTTCCGAAGTATAGTCAAACAAGAACAATTTTGAAGAAAGGCTTACTATACATATATCGGAGATCCAGATATCTAAAGCCTAATCTTCTGAAAGCTAATGCACGTGGCATGTGTCTTCAGTTTTTTGTGGTGAAGGTATATAGTTGGTTGGCCTTCGGAACCACATTTTAAAACACGACTTTAGACACACTGACTCTCTAGGGTAACAGTTAGGGTTAAGATTAGGATTGTGGTACTGTCCATGTATGTAAAAGTTTGTAATATCCAATAATGCGTTTTAAAAACTAGCCGTGTATCTGTTAACTTATTGACTAATGAAAACAGCGGCCTTGTTAGAAATTTATTAGGGTTTAATTTCTGGCCTACCTGTTGGTTTGCGCGCTTGGTTAAAAGATGATTTATAACTACATTTGACAAACGGGAAACATAGAAAGCCTCTCTTTAAAATACGCTGCAAAGTCATTGATATATACCTGGGAATTTGCTCTTTATTCTCTACCAAGCTGATCAATCTCAATAATACCCTACACAAGAATGTTGCAATTTTTGCAAATAGCTCGCGGTGTAGCAGTTCCGGAAGCAAAAAAAACAAACAAAGCAATACTGGATGAAGTACAAGGGTATATTAACTGCAAACAAATCAATCAGGACTCAGTTTTTTACAGCAGCTGGTATCTAAAAGGTTAAAGATCAAGTACATGAAAAAATAGTTTTAATTCCTGTGGAGGCTTTTTGACGAAAAGGCATAAAATATGCTTGTTTCATAATTTGAAAATTTTTAGTGTCATCCCATCAACATGAAATCTATGTATAAACAGAATTGAGATGATCCAGCAAAGCTGCCTTTCCTTGTCCTAATGATGCAGCTTCCTCGCCATCTAAGTAATTCTAACACAAACCCAATAATTAATCAAACGTTTAAGTTCGATGCTCCAACCTCTAACTGAAATGTTTTATTCAACCTATAATACACTCAGATGATCTAAGCATTATCTTATCAGTCAGTTCATGAAACAAAGCTGATTGAATCCAATCTAAATATTTTGCACAACATCCTTGATTATCATGTGTGCAGATTCTTCTCCGTTCAAACGCTCGGCCACCATTTTGTTGAATTCTATTTAGTGTGCAACTTCTAAAGATTACTCAAATTTGGTGAAAAGAAAACAAAGGATTCATTTGTCTACCGTAAAAACGTAATCCACTAGGCTAATCAACCAGCCCCTTGTTGTAGCTAAATACCATGAAATATTACCATCTATTCAGAATGAACGCTTCAACTTGAAAGATCTAAAAACGACCAATAACTTGTTTCAAGTTCTTGTTTTGTTCTAATAAACAGCTCAATTCCAACTGAAGCCGTCTGTTTTCAATCTCAAGCGAAGTGAGCCTCTTTTGTACGCTCAGCTCTTTCTCTCTTTTCATATCGCGCGATCTCTTTGCTGCAAGGTTGTTCTTCTGTCGCCTGTTCCAATATTTGTCATCTCTTTCCTTTACTGCTGTTTTTTTCTTTCGTTTTTTCTCATAAGAAAGACAAGAATGGTTTATGGATTTGGAACCTAGATTTGTATAAGGCACTTCTATTTCTGTCAAAGTCTTTAAGTCTTGTCTTAAAGTAAAATCTTGTTTATCTTCATTCCATGGCTCGTTTCCAACTACACAATCGGCTTTTTGAGTCTCTATAGTACTTCTGTATGCATCAAAACGTAGCCAGTTTTTGGAGTTTGAACTTGAGGAAGACATAAGTGGTTGACAAACTGATGGATGTTCAACAGACCTTAAATCCGATGTGGCATTAGCATTCAATAACTGGTTGTTTAACATGTCCATCATTCCTGACTTGGAGAAGTGAGATGGTTGTTCACTTAAACAGTTAGGATTCCAGAACGATGCATTTGCTATGTCAACTGTACCTGTCATGCATACTACCCCGTCGAATCTCTTGTTTTGTAATTTCGGCTCTGCGATGTCTGGTGTGTTGCATACAAAGTTTCTGTTTATCGTCATCCATGTTGATTCTGTTTCAAACATTGCAGAACTTACAAGTTAACTAAAAAGCAGTAATGTTCAAACCTTCCTTGAGAACACCTTCACAGATTATAAAACAGGTTGTTCCCGATGCTTTTATACCATGCTTCACTCGTCACTGCACTTAATCAAATGAAGCGTTTCTTTGCAGGGATATGCTCTTAAAGTTGCTAAGAAATTAGAGCCAAACATCCTTTGTTTAAATTTCAAATAGTTTTGTTCGCAGCCGAAGATACGTCATTGGGAGGTCAACTACTTGCTCACGTGTACTATATTTGGTTCAAATTAACCATGACAAGTAGATACAATATTTGTACGCCATTCAAATGCACCGGTAACGTTTATCTTAGGGATGATTCGCGAGCAGTAAGGTGGTCTCTAATTTTCTTAAATGTATAATCCAAGGCTTTCTTGTTGTATCCGGTTTAGCCTCATAGAGTGCATCTTTTTTCTTGTGCATTTTATTCTATAAAAATATATGTCTTTGAAGTGGCACAATATAGGATAATGAGGTAGATCCCTCCCCCAAACGTTGTGCATTGAATTCACACACGCTTGGTAATAAGCTGTTAATCATTCGAATATCGATTGTACACTCAACTCGCTTAGTCTTTACAATAGTTGGCTACAACCTAGTATTGCACGGGCGGTATGATATATTTTAATGAGCAGTTCCAAATATCTGGAGGTACGACTTCTATATTCTACCACGATCTTAATGTTTAATATTTCTACCACTCTACATCAGCACTTTTCTGTTGCTTTTAACGTAATTGATCATGTTGATACTGATATTGTTAGTATATCTTTCTATTCTAAATTACCGGCGTCTCTCTAGAACTTTCTGCGTCTCCTACTTCACAATTGGGTTTTCAGCTCAATATCTGGGGGAAAACCCCAACAAATCTTGGCTTTTATCTAACCACTGTATACCAGACTACGACTCTGGCTCTTGACTTATTAGGGAAATAGGTGAAAAATCTTTTATCTTTTCAGTTGAGAGATGGGGAATTGTGATGTTTTAAAAGCTTATGCTATTTATTAGTGTATCCTAAAAGTTGGCACGTTTAGAAGAGCAACCAATACAAATGTTAGTATTTGTATTCTATACATACTTAAAGAGTATTGCTTATTTACCAGGTCGACTAACTCGCCGTTTC
Organism: Umimayanthus chanpuru; assembly: GCA_025448255.1. Lineage (NCBI taxonomy): Eukaryota > Metazoa > Cnidaria > Anthozoa > Zoantharia > Parazoanthidae > Umimayanthus > Umimayanthus chanpuru. Next base: position 13,072 of record JAOEJI010812918.1, read on the forward strand.
TTGAAGAAGACAATTGTTACTTCTACCTACAAATAACAAACTATACTATAACACTCTGTCCATGAGAGTGACATGCCAATATACATGTTGTTAACTGCAACGCTTGACAAATCTAAGGTCGAAACGTGTAGTTTAAAAAAAAAGAGCTAAAATAAATATAAGTCGGTTTGCCAAATCAAACAAGAACGCATTGAAGTGGTTCACAGTCACGTGATATCACCGAAGGGACGATTGGCTATGGAGCAGACTAAAGGCCTATGCAAATGGACGCAAAATTGTTGGCCAACAACACCCAACAATGTTGTGATTTGTTGCGTCCGTTTGCATGGGCCTAAAAGTTTGACCGGTTTCAAACTATACGCAACAAGTGCCAACATTGTTGTGGTTCCATGCAAACGGACACAACATGTTGGGCCCAACAATGTTGCGTGTTGTTGGCCAACAATGTTGCGTCCGTTTGCATGGGCCTTAAGAGGGTACATTAGACTAGGCTGAATTGAAATGGTTCACAATTATACAAGATTACTGGTTTGGAGCGCAAGTGTTTATTTTGCACTTAAGTGTCTGAAAATAACGTAGGATCACTGAATTTATGGGGCTCAATGAATCGGAATGCATTGAACCAGGGAACAATGAGTAGACTTATAGTACATTATGTGAAATCACTGAATTGGGGCTCATTAATGGCTACGGACAAGTGAACTAGAGCGCGTTGAGCAACAGTGCATTGTATTGTGGCGCATTGGGCTAGGGAGCACTCGTGTGGTTCACATCAGTGTGAGATTATTAATGGATTGAGGTGCATCATATTGGGGAGCACTGGACTAGGGCGAGTTGGACTACAGAGCACTGGAGTGGTTCAAAACAACGTTGGGTCACTATATTTGAGCGCATTGGGCCAGGGCACACTCTAGTAGTTCACAACAGTGTGAGATTATTACTGGATTGGGCCGTCTTGTACTAGGACTTAAAACTTAGAACGTAGAACCACTGGACTAGGGCACAGTGGACCACGGTGCACTAACGTAATTCACAGTAGTGTGAAACTACTTGATTGGGACGCATTGAAATGGTTCACAATGTGCCATCACTGGATTGGGCGCACTTCACTTGGGTTGCAGTGGACTGGGGTGTACTGGGTGTTTTAGATCAAGGTTCATTAAACTAGGGCGGGTTACATGAATATGTGTTCACAATAATGTACATGGGATTACTGGATTAAGGCAGATTGAACTGCGGCGCATTTAAGTTGGTTGCTTTCATTAATGATAAGCTTATTAGATGGCGTAAAACGGAATTACGGTACCTTGATCTGCTGGTGAGTGATTTTCAACAATGTGAGATCATCGTATGGGGATGCTAACTGTATAGGGGTCACTGGATTGGAGCAGGTTAGACTTGCGTGTATTGAACTGGTTAAAAATAATGTAGAATCACTGGATTGGTGGCATTGGACTGAGGCAGACTGGGGCAGTTAACTAAAATGTGATAAGAAAGTTAAAGGACGTAGTATGGGGATTAAATTCACTATTTACTGATCTGTTAAATTTTGATGACCCTCTAAATGTCGAGGCATCACAACAATATGAAAGAAATAAGGACTCCTTCAAAAGGAGAGTAGAAGAAGATATTTTGTTAATTCGCATATTCTTATTCAATTATATTACGCTATCTGTGACTAACGCCAAGCCCAGTAAGTTCAACACAACAAATTTAAGTTTAATTCAACTTCGTCGGACATCTACAGGCAAATGAAATACTGACAGCGAAACGCACTCGAAACATGTACAACATTTGTGTTCGTGTTCCTGTTCGTGGTTTTCGACTGTTCGGCCTTTACAAATCAAGAAGGGTCCTCCGTCCGCCATAACTCACATTCAACAAGCAAGCTGGCACTCTTCATCTCGTGTCATATATTAACATAGCTACGTGATCAAAGGTGAAAATAATCCCCTGTGGGAAGTCGGGAGCTACACCGGCCCCTAAGTGAAATTACAACAAATTTCAATTACAACATGAACAAGCTCCCAACTCTACTAGTCTAAAGAGCCTGAAATAAACAAAGTTCGATGACTTTAATTGTCCAGTTCCAAACAATACAAACTTGTAATCTGCTTGGTAAGGATAACCGTACTGTCCTTCAGCTCTCCACAGCGCCTCCTCTTTGCATGAGTCGCGACTGTGGAAGCAGTCTTCACCCGCGCTGCACGTACAAATCCATCCCTACCTGCAATGACTTCCACAACCCTCGCTAGCGGCCATTCGCCCCGTCGGTAGTTCTCGTCTGCCAACAGAACCACTTCTCCCATCTTCACATTCTCCTTGGGGTTGGTCCACTTCCTCCGCTCCATCAGGGTTGGTAGGCACTCCCGCGTCCACCTCCTCCAGAAGATGCTGGATAAGTACTGTGCTTGTCTCCATGCACGTCTGCAGTAGAGGTGCTCCTTGCAGAACGCTCCTGGCGGTAAACCTCGAGTCGGGCGTAGATGTAACAGATGATTTGGAGTTAACGACTCATCATCCATGACACTATCACTATTGCGTGTCAACGGACGACTGTTGACGATTCCAACGGCCTCTGCCACGACAGTAGAAAGGACTTTATCATCCACCAACTGCTCCTTCAACAACGACTTCAGTTCACGCTTTGCAGTCTGAACCATCCTTTCCCATACTCCACCCAAATGACTCGCAGCGGGTGGGTTGAACTTCAAATGATTTCCTTTGGTACACAGAAATTACTGATCTTCTGCCGGTTCCACTGCTGGTTGGCTTCTTTCAGTTCTTTGTCTGCACCAGTAAAGTTTGTACCGTTGTCACTCCGAATGTCCTTGGGACAACTTCAAATGCAATGAACCTTCTCAAAGCATTGATCATAGAATCAACATTTAAGGAGTGTGCAATCTCAATGTGCACTGCTCTCACAGTTAGGCATGTAAAGAGACAACCGTACCTCTTAACACGTGATCTGCCTTGCTTCACCTCCATTGGTCCAAAGTAATCCACTACAACATGTGTGAATGGCGGGTCATTTGGCGTCACTCGCTCTTTGGGAAGATCAGCCATAACTGCTCTGCTGGCTTTACTCTCCTTTTCCGACAGTCCAAACATTTACTCAACACTCTACGAACCGCTGACCGTCCTTTAAAAATCCAGTACTTGCTTCTCAGTGACAGCAATACTGACTCCTGAACCAAGTGCCCGATGTTCAAATGATACTCTTCGATAATCAAGTCTGTAATATGATGCTTCTGGGGAAGTATCACCGGATGTTTCATCTCACCGTCTACAGGCGCTCTGTCGATGCGTCCCACTGCAGGCAATAGTCGATCCTCAACTCATGGGATTCAGCTTGCTCAATGAGGGTCCGGACTTCTTCATATGCCTCTTCACTGGCCTCTCATTCTTCTTGTCTACAGTCACTTGTGAATAGCCAGCCATAGTTTCGGGGAACTCCTTCATCTGTACGTAGCGTAAAGCTTCACTCTCTGCTTGAAGGAGATCTTGAACCCCAAGCACGGGACTTGCCTCCTCTGATTCACTCGCATTCTCAGAAGCCCTTTTCCGGAATAGACTCTTCCTCCTCAGGAATCGCTTGAACCTTAGAATCCATGCAACAGCTTTCTTCAGCTTCCACCATGACTAATAGTACGCAATCAGCCTTTCCATCACATCGCTGGTTGTTGTTGCGTAGATCTGAGATGAATGGTACGCCATCAGCCTTCCTTCAGCTGTTGCATGGATTCTTCTCGGCACCACAAGTATCTACCATTGTTGCAACAATAAACAGGGAACTCAGAGATCTCGAATATTGGCTTAAAGTTAACTGTCTATTTATTAATATAGTTAAGACAGAAGCTATGTTATTTGGTACGTCACAAAAGCTTTCCAAAGTTGACAACTTTCCTATTTTTCTAAACGGGTCATTAATTAAACGGGTGACGGAATTCAAATATTTAGGAGTAACTTTCGACCAACGTCTCAGTTGGAATGAACACATTGACTCTCTCATTTCAAAGGCCGGTAGGCGCATTGGACTGCTAGGTAGATTACGACGATTTTTAACATCTCATAGCACTAATGTTATTTATTTATCGATGATTAGACCTACGCTTGAATATTGTTCGGGGTCTCGGGGTGCTGTGGGGAAGTTAATTCCAATAAGTTAGAAACTCTGCAGAGGCATACAATCGGACAGTAAGTGGCAGATCCACATGGCAATGTAACAAATTACATCCACCATCGGTCAGAACAGAAGTAGCCAAAAGATCTTTTTACTATCATGGCTGTACCATTTTTAATGCTAACACTTTGTAAATACACAAAAGAGAGTTTTAAATAAGCACTGTAAATAGTTTTAGATAGGAAGTCGTTTTAGTCTTATGTCTGAATCAAATTGTTTTGTATTGTATTTATTTTTAGACTATACCTCAGGGCTCCCATTGATAGTAGGTCAGCTCTGTTGACCTGAAGGGACTACCCTGAGGTTTTACATTAAGTTTAAATAAAGACATCTATTCTATTCTATTCTATTCTTACTATCACATCGCTGCTGGTTGTGGTAGCGTAGATCTGATTTTCCTTTCTAACTTCTGGGTCGTCATCCTTGAGACAAGTACTTCTATCATCTTTGGCCACTGCTCTTCCTTTTCCCACAAGAACTTCGGCCCTGTCAGCCACCTGTCATTCTTCATCAAAGAATCTAATTTAAGTCCCTTGGACCCATCATCTGCGGGATTTTCCTCCCTGTTCACTTACCTCCATTCACCAGTCTTAGAACCGTCGTGGATTATCGTCAGGCGGTTAGATTCGAATGTGTGAAGTCTCTTCTTCTCGTTGTTGCTGCACTTCAACACAGAAAGTGAATCTGTCCAATATGTGACCTTGTTCACGGTCAAATCGAGCTCATTTTGAATCACTCTGCTCAGTTTAACAGATACAACTGCTGCTGTCAGTTCCAATCTTGGGATAGAAATTTCTCTGATGGGCGCCAACCTAGCCTTCCCCATAACAAACGAACAATGTACCCGTCCTGTAACATCTTGTAAGCGCAGATAAGCAACAGATGAGTAACCTTGTCTGGAAGCATCTGAGAAAGTGTGCAGCATGGGCATCCTGGACTTCAACGAATTCTTCTGGCTTGAAACACCCACCGATCTTCACACTCTCCAGCTTCTCGACATCATCCAGCCATCTCTTCTACTGATCATGTTCATCCTCTGCTAATGTTTCATCCCATCCAATCTTCTTCCTACTTAGTGTTTGGCCTTCATGGTGTATGGAGCAATGAATCTTAGTGGATCAAACAGTAAGTAGACTACTGAAAGTATGCCTCTTCTGGTCACTGGCTTATTCTGACTCGCACCCGCTAGCTTGTCAGACACCTCCCACACGAACTTGTCTTCTTCAGTGCTCCACCGCAGTCCCAATGCACTCTGGTTTGGAAGTCTCTCCAACTGCAAGTTCACAACAGTCCTTGCTCTATCTGAATCTGGAACCGAAGCAATAACTTCTCTGTCGTTGCTGTACCACTTTGTCAAACAGAACCCTCCTTTGCTGAGGCACTGTCGCAGCTTGTCTACCAAACCAATAGCATCTGCGGTATTGCTCGTAGACTTCAGAAGATTACCAACATACATGTTCCTATTGATAACAGCTTTAACCTTTGGATTATGGTCCTTGTCTATCTCTGCTGTCTTCTTCAAACATGTAGTATTAGTGGCCAGCGGTCATGCCCCGGTGGGGGCATGTGCACAGGGCTTCGGGAAGGGGACGCCATCTTGTTCTGGGACTGAATATTTCATGGTGTCAGAAAGTGTGGACATTTTGCCTTTATAGGCAAAATGGAACATTTAAAACCGCCGGAACCGCTGGTTTTAAGCCAGGCGAAGAATAAAGCCGAATCATGGCGGCAGTGGAAAATGTGCTGGGACCTGTACAAGATAGCGAGTGGCCTCGATCAAAAGGAGGAGAAAGTTCAGGTCGCCACGCTGCTGCACGTGTTGGGGAAAGAGTGTGTCGAAATTTACAGCAATTTTGTCTGGGCATCTGAGGGGGACAAAAACAAGATTGAAGTGGTGGAAACCAAATTTAAGGAGCACTGTGAACCACTCACGTCGAAGAATTTTAACAGGCACCTGTTCTTAGAAAGGAAACAGCGAGAACATGAAACTGTTGATGAGTTTTGCGGTGCACTGAAAACACTGGCAAAGAATGCTGACCTCGGAAATCGAGAGGAATCATGGATAACTTCCAAATTGGTTTTAGGGCTCAGGGATCTGAAATTGAAAGAGCGACTGATGGAGAAAGATCGCACTTTGGAGGAAACTTTGCAGGCTGCACGAATCGCCGAAACAAGCAAACAACACATGCAAAACATAGGAGCTGATGGCGGCAAAATTGAAAGTGTCGATGCTGTATCAACACAGAGTTCCCACGGCGCGAAGAGTTCCTCAGGAAAAGGAGGAAGGAGTGGGAGATTTGACTCAGGGAAAGAAGATGGAAAATATTGTGGAAATTGTGGAAGAAAGCATTTGCCAGGGGACTGTGCCGCGACAGGCCGCCGTTGCCATAATTGCCATCTCCTGGGCCATTTTGCAAGATTTTGTCCCAAGAAAGCAGGATACAGAAAGCAGGTAAATACGCTTAGTGAGTGTGATGATGTGCCTGTTGTTGAAGACAGTGATAGTGATTTTGAGAGTTTGTTGATTGGTGCAGTTGGCAAAAATCAAGGCAAGGACTGGACTGAAACTATTGATTTTGGTAATGTCAAGATTGTGTTCAAGCTGGACACTGGAGCCCAGTGCAATGTGTTGCCAAAAACTATCTATGATCAAATTACATCTGAGCCCCTTAAGCCTTCAAATGCTAGATTGGAAACTTATGCAAAAACACATATTCGTCCAGTGGGGAAATGTGATTTAATTTGTAAAGTTCGGGGGAACAAGTACAATGTGCCTTTTCAAGTTGTGGATGAAAACTTTGCTGCCCTGCTGGGTAGAGCATCGTGTGAAGAAATAAACTTAATTAAAAGGGTTGACCAAGTAAGGAGTGACAGTATTTTGGAGGAGTTTCCAAATGTGTTCCGTGGGATGGGATGCCTACCAGGTGATTATCATATCACTCTGGACAGTTCTGTTACCCCTGTAGTTCATGCACCCAGGAGAGTGCCCCATGCTAAGAGAGATAAATTGAAGCAAGAGCTTGACCGCATGGAGAATCAGGGCATTATTGAGAAGACCCCTATTAATGAGCCTGCAGACTGGGTAAACAGTCTAGTGTGTGTTGACAAGCCAGATGGGTCACTTCGGGTATGCATTGACCCAAAGGACTTGAACTCCGCCATAAAGCGTGAACATTATCCTTTACCAGTCGTTGAGGAAATTGCAGCAAGGTGCTCTGGGGCAAAATTTTTTTCAACACTGGATGCTGAGAAAGCATTTTATCAGATCTGTCTGGACACAGAGAGCAGTAAGCTCCTGACTTTCAACACTCCCTTTGGGAGATATCGCTATCTTCGAATGCCTATGGGAATTGTGTCAGCCCCGGAAGTATATCAGCGACGAATGCAGCAAGTATTTGAAGGAGTTTCAGGAGTAGAAGTCATTATGGATGACATTTTAGTGTATGGGAAGACTGAACATGAACATGATGAAAATCTGAGAGCAGCACTTCAACGGGCCCAAGACAGCAAACTGCGGTTGAACAGAAAGAAATGCATCATCAAACAGAAAGAAGTGAAGTATGTTGGACACATATTTTCTGAGGAAGGTTTGAAGGCTGATCCAGAGAAAGTAAGAGCCATTGTAGAAATGCCAAGGCCGACCGATAAAGCTGGTGTCCAGCGACTGCTCGGAATGTTGAACTATGTTGGGAAATTTGTACCCAACATGTCTGATCTAACCGCACCCCTCAGAGTACTCCTGCATAAGGAAACAGAATGGCATTGGTTTGAGCAACAAGAAAGGAGCTTTGTAGCGATCAAAGAAACTTTGATAGCAGCTCCAGTGCTAGCATTCTATGATCCAAAGCAGGAACTGACATTACAAGTGGATGCCAGTTCGACTGGAGTTGGCGCAGCTCTCATTCAAGGGGATAGACCCGTCGCCTATGCATCAAAGGCACTCACCCCCACTCAACAGAATTATTCGCAAATCGAGAAGGAGTTATTAGCAGTTACATTTGGATGTTCCAAATTCGACGAGTACATTGTTGGCCGTGACGTGACAGTTGAGTCCGACCACAAGCCGCTTGAGACAATCCTTAAGAAGCCATTGTACATGGCACCATTACGATTGCAGAGAATGTTGGTGCAACTTCAGCATTACCCAGGGATCACAGTGATTTACAAGAAGGGAGAAACCATGCATTTTGCTGACACTTTATCACGAGCTTACTTGAATGAGACTATAATGAACACTGAACTTTTGGACATTAATTTAGTTGAGGAGGTTATTTCTGATGTGCAGCTCGAGAGGTTTGCAATTGCAACTGAGGGTGATGAAGTGTTGTCAATTCTCCAGAAAGTCATTGTTGAGGGTTGGCCCGAAACCCGAAACCAGGCTCCAGCTCAAGTGCGTGAGTACTGGAACTTTCGAGATGAATTAACTGTGGCAAAGGGCTTAGTCCTTAAGGGTACAAAGATTGTGGTGCCCAAAGTTCTACAATCGGAAATGTTAGAAAGAATTCATGAGGGACACTTGGGCATTACAAAGTCTTTGAGAAGGGCCCGCGAAGCTGTTTTCTGGCCAGGAATGAGCACTGCAGTAGTTCAGAAGATTGAGAACTGTTCTGTATGCATAGAACACCAGCCAAGCCAACAGAGGGAGACATTGCAGCCCCATGAAATCCCACCCCTGCCATGGGCCAAAGTGGGAACAGACATAATGCACAAGAACGGGCGCAATTACCTTGTCATTGTTGATTATTATTCAAAGTGGCCAGAACTGGCCAAACTGAATTCAATGACCAGCTCAGCAGTTATTTCTGTCCTCAAGTCTCAGTTTGCTAGGTTTGGGATACCTTCAACTGTAATCTCTGACAATGGACCATGTTACAGTTCCAGTGAATTCAGTAAGTTTGCAGATGACTGGGGGTTTCAGCATATCACCTCCAGTCCAGGATACCCCAAGTCAAATGGACAGGCAGAGAGAACAGTTAAGTC
>JAOEJI010812919.1:0-14019 GCA_025448255.1 Umimayanthus chanpuru
GGGTGAGGGGGATGAGAGGGGGGAATCAGCCCAGGCGGGTACTCTGGGGTAAAAAGGATAGGGATGACCTTTGGAAATCCTAGAAAACTACCCTAAAAAATACCAAGCCATAAAAATTTGTGCACCCTAAAACATTTCCCCTGGTCAAAAACTAACCTAAAAACTACCAATAAACTGGAGTTTATTAAAGAAACGTATTCAAAAGAGCTACAGTACCCATGATAACTCAAAGTTTTTATACTGTAACAAATACCAAATTTGTTATTTTAACAGATTTCGCTTGAACAACCCCTAAAAAATACTAAATTGCCGATTACAACCCCTAAAAAATACGACGATTATCCCTTATTCTGAATATAGGGAGTACCCCCCCTGGGGGGGGGATCAGCTCCCTGAGACATTCTAATGATGCTATTGAAAAGGGAGCTTGCTCCCTACAAGATGTTGATGCTCAAGAACATGCAAGAGGGGTATCTCCCGGGGGGTATCCCATCTATTGACAACATGCAAGAGGGGTATCTCCCGGGGGGTATCCCATCTATTGACAACATGCAAGAGGGGTATCTCCCGGGGGGTACTCCCATCTGTTGACAACATGCAAGAGGGGTATCTCCTGGGGGGTACTCCCATCTATTGACAACATGCAAGAGGGGTATCTCCTGGGGGGTACTCCCATCTATTGACAACATGCAAGAGGGGTATCTCCAGGGGGGTACTCCCATCTATTGACAACATGGGTATGTGCCGCTGTACAGGGTATGGTTTTCAAGCCTTTTTGTCAAGAACAGGGTATAGAAAACATGTTTTAGGTCAGAAACAGGGTGTCAAATTTAAGCAAGTTTAGAATAAAATGTTTTGCAAAGGGGAGAATTCCAAAACAGACGCTATTTTGCTCAAGTAGATGTTATAGCCAAAGCACAACAGCTGATGTATAAAGCATAATTATTCTCAATAAAAATATGCTACGAAATTTGTCAAGAACAGGGTATGCTTTTCTTGCTTTGAGTCAAAAACAGGGTATCATTTTAAAGCTTTTCTTGGTCTGGAACAGGGTCAGTCTTTTGGGGTCCCAGCAGCACACCCCCACCCTAAAATTTGGGGTATCTATAGGTGTTGTTTCTTCTTGAGGGGTTACTTAAAGGCCTCTGCTTGCTAGGTTGATAATATACATAACTACTCTTTGTGTTTTCTATTCTTAAGACAACTTTTAGTCTCGAGAATGGAGAAAATGACATCCAAGATTTTTTTCTCAGATCATTTTTCTTGCTAGACCAATCAGAAACTTGACTTGTGCCTTCCAAAGTCTGTCATACCCCAAGTTAACTGAAACTGTTGGCTACAGACCTCTCAACCATTATCCCATTTATTTTGTGACACAAGATTCAAACTAGTTTAACTATGTCTGCTCAGCTGTTGGTACTCTAGTGCAACTACTAGTAGGTGATAGAACTAATGAGTAATGACAAGTCAGCAGGATGAACTCTAAATTATATTTTACTCATCCTCACATGTTGGTGTTCATCTTGGTCGATTGACCAAGTGTGGATATGTATCCCTGCAAATGGCTTTCTCATTTATCCTCGTGATTGATTGCTGCCAGTTTCTGCAGTGACCATTGACAGGTACCTAACCAAAAGTAAAGCAATCTTAGCAAGCTAAATGTGCTTGAAAAAGAGTTGTTTCCATTCATCCCTGGGGAGGGGCAGTACTCACTTCGGGGTATACTTTTATGACCTGATGATACAGAGGGTATACATTTTAGATTTTCGAGAGTTTATCATAAACAAGGTCAAGAGATCGGGTGTTTTGAGCCAAGCCCCCTCCCCCCAAGGCTTGCATAGCCATCAATGTCTCTTGCCTTCTTGGTCTGTTTGTTTGCTGTAACAGTTGACTAAATATTTACATGACATGTTCACCTATGGAGGATACAGGTTTCACCTTTTTTAAAGATCTATTTTTATTTATAGTATTCCTATTAACAATATAAACAATCACACAATCTCATCTGCTTTTTCTGAAAGAAAATCAAATTACATAAATGATAAAATAAATAATCAATTTGTATTTTGTTCAGTTTTCTTTGCAAGAACTATTAAAGAAGATGTTAAAGGTTGACAGACTTAAAAATGATGCTCATTAATACATTCAGCTCATGCACATACCTCGATAAATGTAATTCTGTTGCATTAGGTTATTTCAACGATTATCGTTTGCAAAGGTTTTCTGCCATTTTTTCTATCCCGCGCGCTTGTTGGGGAGACTGAGGACTAACTAAGGTTTGGTCGTGAGTGTACATGCATAACAGGAGTCTGGGGAGAACCAGTTCAACAAGATGGCGGACGAGATGGATGAAGAGCTCGATGGCGCAACTTTGCTGGCACAGGCGCTGAAAACTCAAGGAATCGAGTTTATGTTTGGAGTGGTTGGCATTCCTGTGATTGAGATAGCTGTAGCTGCACAAGCTGCTGGAATCAAATATGTTGGAATGAGGAATGAGCAAGCCGTGAGTTTCGCAATCGTTTTCTTCTCGTAGCGGTAGTCGTACGCTCCTTCAGTCTGGTCCTTGCCCTTGGCATGTTTAGTCGAACCATAAAAATATATTACCCAACCAAGAGGTACAATTCCTCGTCATTTTCTGCGTTTCACTAAAACTATATAAAAGAAGAAAAAGCATGAAAGCGGAACTGCATTCGCAATTAAAGCTTTTTAAATTAAGATTTGGCTAGATTACAGAATACCCCCCCCCCCCTCCTCCCCACTCGAGCAAATTTATTACTATGTGTTTGTCATTCAAACGCTGAAAAAATGTCTTTTGGAGAACAGATACCTTTTATCACCACCCCACCCCCCTTTGCCAGAATTGTGAGTTCCTCCCCCTCCCCCTTTCCAAAATTTTTGATTCGGCCCCTGGTGTACCTTATACAGAAATCACAGCTCTCACACTTGGTGTGATATCAGAAAAATATTGTCACCTACCCCAGGAGGAAAATTTGATTTCGTAACCCCTTATCCCTCTAAAATTCCATTTTCAAAAAATGTGACCTTTGATCTCATCGTTCCCTGTTCAACAAACTATTTTTAATTAATGGTTTGAATATATTATGATTTGACCATAATATACTTCATGAGAGACTTGCACAGTTTAGAAGATACTGCATTCATTCTATCACCAATTTAATAATTCCAAACACAAGTCTTGTACTTTTCATTTCAGCCTTGTACCATATCTAAAATTATGCATGTGCAATTCTCATACATGTACATAACACAAGGTTCTAAATTGTTGTAGGCTGAATCCTAAGTGTTACCCTGATAACAAAGGTTTTTCCTGGCACGCAAAAAATGGAGAGAAAATAAAAACCTCTGAAGAAATCGAGTGAAAATCCTACAGGTTGAGTATGCACGATAAGTCGTCCAGGAGTTTGGACTAGTCACACTGATCAAACTGGTTGTGTAACAGGTTTTAGCCCCTCACGTCATTCTCACGCATGAACTGTGTGCATATCTGCTGGCCAAAATGGTGCCAGCCTTCTCAAAATGGCCAGAGAAGAGATTGGCCTTAAGCCTCATTCTAAAGTTATATTGCGTCATGCTCAACAGGATTTTGACACGATATCTTCAGAGGTTATTTTCTCTCCATTTTTCGTGTGCCAGGAAAAACCTTTCTTATCAGGGAACCTAAGTGTCAATTGTTGACTTATTAAAACAAAAATACTTTGTTACCAGGCCTGTTATGCTGCACAAGCTATTGGCTACCTTACAGGAAGGTAGGTACAACATGTTGCACTGATATGTGACCAAAGGGTAAAGGGTTGGTCAATCTAAGGGTTGAAGGCTGGGTAACCTAAAGGTGGAGGGCTGGTTAACTTAAGGGTGGAGGGTTGGGTAACCTAAGAGTGGAGGGTTGGGTAACCTAAGGCTGGAGGGTTGGGTAACCTAAGAGTGGAGGGCTGGGTAACCTAAGGGTGAGGGGTTGGGTAACCTAAGGGTAGAGGGTTGGGTAACCTAAGGATGGAGGGCTGGGTAACCTAAGAGTGGAGGGTTGGGTAACCTAAGAGTGGAGGGCTGGGTAATCTAAGGGTGGAGGGCTGGGTAACCTAAGGGTGGAAGGCTGGGTAACCTAAGGGTGGAGGGCTGGGTAACCTAAGGGTGGAGGGCTAGATAACCTAAGGGTGGAGGGTTGGGTAACCTAAGGGTGGAAGGCTGGGTAACCTAAGGGTGGATGGCTGGGTAACCTAAGGGTGGAGGGCTGGATAACCTAAGGGTGGAGAGTTGGGTAACCTAAGGGTGGAAGGCTGGGTAAGCTAAGGGTGGAGGGCTGGGTAAGCTAAGGGTGGAGGGCCGGGTAACCTAAGAGTGGAGTGCTGGGTAATCTAAAGATGGAGGGCTGGGTAACCTAAGGGTGGAGGGTTGGATAACCTAAGGGTGAGAGGTTGGGTAACCTAAGAGTGGAGGGCTGGGTAACCTAAGGGTGGAGGGCTGGGTAACCTAAGGGTGGAGGGCTGGGTAACCTAAGGGTGAGGGGTTGGGTAACCTAAGGGTGGAAGGCTGGGTAACCTAAGGGTGGAGGGTTGGGTAACCTAAGGGTGGAGGCTGGGTAACCTAAGGGTGGAAGGTTGGGTAACCTAAGGGTGGAGGGTTGGGTAACCTAAGGGTGGAAGGCTGGGTAACCTAAGGGTGGAGGGTTGGGTAACCTGAGAGTGGAGGGTTGGGTTACCTAAGGCTGGAGGGTTGGGTAACCTAAAGGTGAGGGGATGGGTAACCTAAGGGTGGAAGGCTGGGTAACCTAAGGGTGGAGGGCTGGGTAACCTAAGGGTGGAGGGCAGGGTAACCTAAGAGTAGTTACCAAAATGTTCACTTGTTCTTACAGCAAAGTAGCTGGTCAGATACCATAAATACACAGTTTTATGCATAGGTAATCTCTGTCTGTATTTGCTTAAAAGGAACCTGTTTATCACCCCATATCTAATGTGCTTTCATGAATGGAATAATTGTTTAACTTCAGTTTGTACAAGACTGTAACTCTGGTTCTTTTGATTAAATTCCTCTGATCCTAAACCTCATATAATAATTTATAATTGTTTTCTCCAGGCCTGGTGTTTGTCTTGTTGTATCAGGACCAGGGTTGTTGCATGCTATCGGTGGAATGGCAAATGCCCAAGTGAACTGCTGGTGAGATATAAGCTTCTGACAGAGATCCCCCCACCCCATCCCTCCCCACTTTGTTGGTAATACCTACCCATTTCACTTGCAAAAAATTTAAAATAAACTCGCAAATTTTGGTCATATACTATGTGTGGTTATTATCCACCCACAATTGTCTCCCTTCCTCACTGAGTTAAAACCAGGATTTAGCTCTGTTGTTAAATGTCAATACTAGTACCTTATATTATTACCAGTATTTACTTACCAACTAGGATAATATGGTAACCTCCCATCACTCCTCATGCATTACAGATCTGATAATCACTAGCATGGACTGATTTTTATAAACAAATAAAATTGTATTTGTGATTATCATTTTCCAGCTGTTTAAATAGTGCAAAGTGTAATAGAAGTCACTTTCAACTTTGGAAGTCTGTAATATATTATAGATCAACTCAAATTTTTTTGGATAAAAAATCTTTGAAGTCTGGATATTTTCAAAATTTCAGGCCCTTGCTTGTTATTGGTGGATCATGTGACACAGATCAGGAAAGTATGGATGCATTTCAAGAGTGGCCCCAGGTTAGTTACTTTGTACTGTACAGTCATGTAAATATCATGCAGGTATGCACCCGGGAGGATGTGGGGAAGGGTATTCCCTTGTTGGTTGAATGATGAGTCATGTGACATAGATCGGGAAAGCATGGATAAATTTCAAGATTGGCTCTGGGTGAGTTACACATGTATATACAGGAGGGGGTGCTTGCTTGCTTGTGTTGGTTATTGGTAAGCTATGTGACAAAAGGTACCATTACCAGGAAATCTGTAATTTTGTTTTATTTCATTTTTTGGGAGTGATGGCTAAATGTGCTCTTCAAACATGAAACACCAGTGTCTAAATTGAAGAAAGTTGGAATATTGATTATCCCTGCAGGTTGAGGCTGCCAGACCTTACACAAAGTATTCAGCAAGACCAAGCAGCATTGAGCAAATTGGTTTCTTTGTTGAGAAGGTTGGTTAATGTGAGGGGTAATTCCCCTTGTTATTATTGACTAGTATTTCAGCCTCAAATTTGGTAGCTGCTGTAAGTGATAAGGTTAGACCTGATGATGACCAAGTTGGTTGAAATGATTTATTTGACATGTTTTTTAACAGTGTTTACCTTATTTTTTATTGTTTAATTATTTTATAACCCTTTCAGCCCTAGCGAGTTTATCAGTAAGTAAATTCCAGACTGTCCAACCTCCAGAGGGCTTTAAATCGGGATGACATTTTCTGAGAGATCTGTCTTAAGTGCCAAAGGTGCCTTTTGCCAGGGGGCTCGGGCATGTTCCCGCCAGGAAATTTTTAAATCTAGAGGTTCTGAAATGCGATTTCTGGTGTTCTAACACAACAAATTCTGTCAATAATCTTCGGTAAATTGATTGCTACAACCCTTTCAGCATAAAAGTACTTGATTTTATTTGATATTTCTTGCAGTTTCTTCAGTTTTTTGGGACATCAGAGTTAAGTATATTCTGAATTTCGTTTTCTTTTATGAGAATTTGATGAAAATATAATAACTACACGAATCGAAATTGGGATTTCTCCTATCCTGATCGCATATTGGTCAGGATTCAGGATTTTCAAGCAAAATCAGGATAATCCCAACGAAATTGGGATGGTTGGACAGTTTGAAATTCTCCTTATATTATCCACATAAAATCAGTAAATCAGTTGTTTGGTTATGAGAGTAAGGCTAGGTTCAGATGTCATGCTAAGGTCGAGCTGAACTCAATGCAAGTGCAAAAGAATTCTAAACCTAATTAAGTTCAACCATGGCACAACGTCTGAATCACACACTTGTATTCAGTGTGACTGTACTATTAAGTTCGATTAGCTCTGCCGTGCCGCACAACTCTGGCACATCTTTGATTCTGCTGTCGCAGTACAATCGTCCCGAATGAAATACATACATTATTTTAATGTATGACTCTCATAAATTTGATATGGTGTTTGTAAAGAGCATGACTGTGCAGCTCTGTTGTGAGACAACATTGGCCCTCCTTGTTGAAACTTGCTTGCTTTGGCATCGAACAAATTGGGCAGAGAAAATGATGCTGTATTAGAAGAATATACATAAACGTGGCCCGTGACAGTCATAAAGTTCTGCAGAATTGAGCTACTGAGACAGCCGTAGCACTATTTTTCAAAGTATGTTGATGCTCACTGGCATTCCCGCTGACCAAAGCAATAGAAGTCCGACGTCTAAATCTAAGTTGTGCCATCGCTGTGCTTCAGTCAAAGGTCGATAAACCTTCATTGGTCAGTTGCTTATGTATCAGAACTGGCATTGTGTACATGATTACTCTTTTCTGCCCACAGGCTGTAAGATGGAGTATTTACGGCCGGCCCGGTGCATGCTATCTTGATTTACCAGGGAACATGATCACAGACAGAGTTAAGGCCTGTTTAGCAAGGCAAGTTTGTTCTTCATCCAACGACAGCAACAACAACAACTTTATTGTGCTCAGTAAAATTACAGGTTTGTAAGTGCATATTGACAGGATATTGTTTGCAGTTTAGGAAGAGCACAGCCATTTAGAAATAGCAAAGCTAGTCAAGCTAAATGACTGGGCCATGCGCAGAAAATTTGCCTGTTGCCTTAGTATGAATGAAACTGTATAAAAAAGACATATGGGTAAGTACAAAAAAATTATAAAAAATTGGGGAAAAAACCAGGCACACAAAAATAGACACAATTAGGGTAGTGTGTTTGTGTACATCTGGTCTCTAGTTATTAATAACTAGAGATCAAAGTAGATTTCAGTTGTTTTTAAAGCTGTTACGACTCTTTGATTTCAGGTCATCTTCAATGGAATTCTGGTTTTTAGTACCATTGAACCTGATGTTAAATTTGCCATAGTTTGTTCTGGTTTTTGGAAAATAGTTTGATTTTCTACTTACCAGCCAGCTGGTATTGTAATAGTGTACTTTGTTACGCATTTAAAGAAATCACAAAGTGTTCCGGGAAATCTGTTAGTATAAAAGTCATGCATAAACAAGGCATTATGTAGGTATATTAAATCAAATATTTTAAGTATGTCAGACCTGGAAAATAGAGGGCTGGAGTGAGCTTTGAAGTCGGAGAAGGTCATAAATCTAGTTGCCTTTTTCTGTAGAATAAGAGTGCTTGAAAAGAAGTATTATACATATTTCCCCAGGTATTAAATTAAACTGTACATTAAGAAAAGATAAATACCAGTGTTTGAATAAACGGACGACTGTATAATGTATATAACCCAATTCTAGACTACAGTTCAAGGCTCAGTAGTGCTGGTCTCGTCTCACTGTGGACTGCTGTGCACAAGTATATCTCAGGAACTATTTAAAGCCAAAGCTGAGGTTTTGGGGCCTTACAACTACTCAGTACTCACCGATACTGCTCGTTAAGCATGGCTACTGAGTCAAATTCTGTGCAAGGATATGCACCTAAAGCTGGAATTCCAAAAGCTATTTGCAAATTTTGCTCATTTTAACTTGGGTATAAAAGAAATAAAGTTTCCAAGACCACCAATCTATATTCAGAGTATTGTAACATTACAAACCACATCCATGTTTGACGTCAGTTCCGGCAAGTGACAAAAAATATTGCAATAGCAAGAATTTCTCATTTGGGCGTTTTCAGAGGTGGCAAAAATGAACCTTTTCTTCCCTTGAAGTCTGAAAATTAGCGTTTCCGATCAGAACTAGACCTGTGTTTGAGTTTTAAAAAACGAAGCTTTTAAAATCACTTACTATACCTGCCATTTGCTGGGCAATGTTAAACGTGGACGAAGCAGAAGGCTTGACAGGGTAAACTTTGGTACTGATTCTAACTGCTTCATAATTGAAATGTCTGAACAGGAAAAGGAAGTGTTGTCCTGACCCTCCAAAAAGCCTTGCTGACCCTCACTCTGTGGAGAGAGCTGTGGATGTTCTCAGAAATTCTAAGAGTCCCCTGGTGGTCATCGGCAAAGGTACAACATCAACAAACATAGTATTTCATTAGGATGTACGAGAATGTGTTAACATATACACTCCCCCACTGCAAAATTTAACATCCAGATAAAGACCTGAAAAATCCTTTTAGTCTTATCACAATTGGAAGCCTTGGAAGTTTCTGTATGCCCAGCACCAATGTGCATGTAAAGGAAATTCTTTCCCAATGGGAAATGAAGGATCTTTTTGTCTTGTGACAGAAGGAATTAACCTCAGTCACATGCAAAAGTACAACTCTTGACATCTGGAACCCTTCAATCTTGTGTAGCCAAGCAACCATTTGTCCTTTTTTGTTTCATTCACTGGCCAGGGAGAAACGAAGCAAACATGTACGAAATGGATCAAAACACAGCTGTTATCTCTTTCCAGGTGCTGCGTACAGTTGTGCCGAACAGCAGCTTGTCCAGTTTGTCGAGAGCTTGCAGCTACCTTTTCTAGCCACACCCATGGGGAAGGGCGTTATTTCTGATGAGCATCCCAACTGTGTTGCTGCCGCAAGATCAAGGTCTGTTCCGTCAGAACCATTTATAAGAGCTGTGTTACCCAGTTGTTGACAGGGTTACCCCTAGGATTTGTGTTGCTCTTACTCTGACTGGGTACCCACAGGCTTGTGCTACATACTTATACATTGACAAGTTGATGATGGTGTGCACTACATGTTGTGGTTTACACCTGGGCAAGTTGCTGTACATGTACCATGCAGGTGACATTGTGCCTCTTTACACAAAATCAAAGTTTTAAGTCAAGATAAATCGTAGTTAACTAGTCTCTACACATTCCTGACGACATGTCCACCTGCAGTTAATTAAGGTCGATTTCGATATTTGTCAAACCATTATGAATGCAGTTGTTTGAGTGCAGTTAATTAGCTGTCATTGACAACAGTAAACATCTGTTACTTTTGAATCTCTAAGTCGTATCAGAACAGTTTTTTTTATAATTGAAGTATGACGTGAGTCGTTCTAAATAGATGCTGAGACCATTTTTGTGTACGTCTTTACATATAAACGTTTTCCTAAGAAAGCATAGTAGCTGCCATGGCTGACTTATTAGCTCAGTGTATAGAGACTTACTTGAAGGATTTGCTGCTGGATCCTATCAGGCTAGGGGTACCCACAGCAATTGTGTCACAATTAGACAGATAAGAGTATTTATGCATGGAATCATTTGTGCTTTTGGGACCCTGAGATGGCAACTGCCCAAGGCATAGACTTACTTTGTGTTATTATCGATCTGATTGGGAAAGCGTTGAGTTGGAATTAATAGATCTCTTGATAATTGTTTTGCTGTATATGAAGTAGTTATTTTTGATGTTATTCTTGCAATTTTCAGAGCATTGTCCAACGCAGATGTCATCTTTCTATTCGGAGCTCGATTAAACTGGATTCTCCATTTTGGAATGCCTCCAAGGTACAGAGAGGATGTGAAGATTATTCAGGTGATACATGTAGTGGTGTATGTTGCAGTAAATACGGTTATACACCACAATATAATACAATAAACAACACGACACAAAACAGATAATGAGAACAGAATACAACACAACACAGTACAACACAATATCGTAATACAACACAACACGATGCAATGTGATACAACACACAGTAAACTGCAATACAATAAAACACAACGCAACACAACACACAACACAATAGAGTACAATAGAGTGCAATGTAATACAATGCAACACCACACCGTACCATAACACAACACAACACAGCACAATACAATAGAGTACAATAGAGTGCAATAGAGTGCAATGTAATACAATGCAACACCACACCGTACCATAACACAACACAACACAACACAATAGAGTACAATAGAGTGCAATAGAGTGCAGTGTAATACAATACAACACAACACCGTACCATAACACAACACAACACAATAGAGTACAATAGAGTGCAATGTAATACAATGCAACACCACGCCGTACCATAACACAACACAACACAGCACAATACAATACAATAGAGTACAATAGAGTGCAATAGAGTGCAATGTAATACAGTGCAACAGCACACCGTACCATAACACAACACAACACAACACAATAGAGTACAATAGAGTGCAATAGAGTGCAGTGTAATACAATACAACACAACACCGTACCATAACACAACACAACACAATAGAGTACAATAGAGTGCAATAGAGTGCAATGTAATACAATGCAACAGCACACCGTACCATAACACAACACAACACAATACAACACAATAGAGTACAATAGAGTGCAATGTAATACAATGCAACACCACGCCGTACCATAACACAACACAACACAACACAATAGAGTACAATAGAGTGCAATAGAGTGCAATGTAATACAATGCAACAGCACACCGTACCATAACACAACACAACACAATAGAGCACAATAGAGTGCAATGTAATACAATGCAACACTACACCGTACTATAACACAACGCAACACAATAGAATACAATAGAGTGCAATAGAGTGCAACAGAGTGCAATAGAGTGCAATGTAATACAAGGTAACACCATACCGTACCATAACACAACACAACACAATAATCGATAAAATTGGAGTTTAAAAATAGTTACTGCGTCGCTAAAAGTCTAAATTTTTTGTTGCTGCTACAATATTTATCAGGGAAATGTGGCAAAGAACAATTGGAAGTCAAGTTTTTGTTGTACTATCCTCTATGATTCTGTGAGTGGTTGATAAATTCCGAATTCCTGTCTACGGTTGAATGCCAGGATTCTAAAAACATACTTTTTTTCCATTCATTTACGCCGCGCTCTAGGATATCAGCGTAGCCCGGCTGGATATCATGTCCCGTGCTCTCTGCATGTTGTTAAAAAAAATGTGTACTTTAAACAACATTTTTATCATTTTAGAAGAAGCAGTTTATTGTGTAGTTTACTTTCCTGTGGACGTTTCCTGCTGTGACTGTAGATCGATCTCAAGGCAGAGGAGATGGGTAACAATGTACCGACTGAAGTGGCGCTGCTGGGTGACATCAAGCTGGTCGTTGAACAGGTTGGTAGAGAAATACTCCTTGTATGGACATTGGCACTTGTCTTTCTTTTTGGTTTGATTTACTTCTTAATTTGTATTTTGGACATTGAACAGAAAAAATTGTGGTTTGAGACAGAGACAACCTATGTAGGTGTAAGCGGGGTGAACAAAGACCTTTGGATTTGACAGCAGTTCGCAAAATCGTGGTCGGGTCAAATCTCGTCGCCGTCTTCGTGTTTACTTCAAAAACAGCTGAAAATCTCGTAGTCAAAATTACGAGTTCAAAAGCCAAGTACCTAGTAGTTGTGTTATTCGAAGTCGTACTCGTAGTCAAAATCTAAAGAGAAAATGTGAATTTTATCTACTAAAATGGTTTATCTTAATAATGGTTTCACAGTTGAACGCTGAAGCGAAGAAGCAACTTCTTACTGACTCAGGTTCAAGATGGCCGACTTGGTGGGGCGAACTGCGAGAGAAAGTAAACAAGAACAAGGAGCTGAGTGAAGTATGTCGACTGTAATACTGACGTAAAGGTGGTGACAGTGTACTTCTAAGATTGTATGGAACGGAGGAAAGAAGCAACGTTCTCGTCCTTGTTTTGCGTCTTCTGTAAGTCTTTTACTAAACAGAGGATGAAAATATTCCGGTCCCTAAATCTTGCACCAAAATTGTGAAACTTTTATAACCAAGAAATTATAAAAGTGTCCATTAGACGCTTTTGAACGTACTTGTACAAGACTTCTGTGATATTTGAACAGACAACTGTAGCAATTCTAGTTTATGCTAGTAGTCACTTTGCTTTAAGAACTAGTTCTTTTGTTTGTGTTTCAAATTGTTTGAAACGTTTATTGCATTATCGAAGGGTATAAAAGGGATATATAGGACGGAATTGGGGAAGGAGGAGGGTTTCTTAGTACCTATTAATTAGGAAGAATTGAGTTGTAATTTTGTTATTCCAAATCTATCTAGTGTCGTCAATTAATGGTTGTAAAAAGCCCGTGCAACGAATCTTGTCGAGATCTGAATCTCAAAGTTTTGCTTTTTAAAACTGCAGGCTCTCGTTTCTCTCATTCGCTCACGTTCAGACGGAAGGCACTGAAATTGAATGGAAACTTACTAAAAAACGCTGAGGAAAAAAAAGGAAAAAAGTCGTTAAAGAGCATTTTGTAGCTGCGGCGTTGTACAGCACTGTAAAGTCCCTGTTGAAAGTTGGAGGTACAGTAGATCAAATGAGGTGTCGAGAAACACTTGACGATGCATGAAAGAAAAGGGGGGAAAAGAGGAAAAATAGCAATAGCTGTTTTTCGTAGCTATCAAGTACTAGCTACGTTAAGTTCGTATTCTTATTCGTTGAAATCATTACAACTTACAGAATGTTCTTCATTCCACAGAGGCTGGCTAGAGACGAATCACTTCCCATGAGCTACTACCAGGTATTCGGCGAGGTGAGAGCAGTGCTTTGTTCGCTGCAGTCTTGATAATCTCTCACCATGTAAAACCTTAATTGAAAGCCTCAGTTAGGTTTTCGTTACATTATGGGAAATGAACTTGCACTTGCTGCTGTGAAAAGATTAAACACGTTGTTATCTTTGTAATGCTTTCATATGTTCGTTGTTCCTCTTGCCACTACTATTTCATAAACTTCACTATTTCATTGGACATCGCTATTGTCAGTTTTTTCATTGTTATTGCATTTTGTTGTTTTTATCACCGTTAATACTTTCCTTTAAGTTGTTTTCAACAATACAGTTGGAGTCTGATAAACGATTTGATCAACACACACTTACATAATCACTCTTCAAACAGATCTAACACTCAAAGGAAAAAGTCTTGTACATGTATTCTTGAGAGTTTTCTGAGCCT
>JAOEJI010814030.1:0-14018 GCA_025448255.1 Umimayanthus chanpuru
TTTTTATTGAAATTCGAGATGGTTCCCGATTTCTTTTACGGCGATTTAGAGCGCTTTAGTCTTGTCCGAGTCGAAAGAATTATCTACACAGTATAAAAGCTGCTCACCATGACTAAAACTGTTAACATTAACCTAGCCTGCGTGCAGGCTCTCCTTGCGGATTTGGGATATAGTTCGGGCAAAGAAAAACGAGTCGCTGTGCAAAGCGGGCTAACATTAACCTTATGCTGCAACGTTTTGTAATTAAACATTCAATCTTGTCAAGCCTCATTGTGTACTATAACTACATTCAGCATTGATTTGTCTTTTCTGTTGGCACAATGGCTACCGATCCGAGCACAAATTGTGTCAGTTCATTTAATTTGTGGTCGCAGTAGATCATTTGGCTAAATAGCCGCCGAGTACGACAAACCAGTTCAATTACTTTGTGATCGAAATCGATTATCTGACTCAGAGGCTGCCAAGTACAATGACTCAGTTAATTTGGAAATAGTTGAACTTCACATCACTGAACGGCAGCTCTGCAAAATCTTACCACGAGGTTGCTCGCTATGGGCCCACAGCTCATGATCATTTTTCCAGATTTTTTAAAAGCCAAAAATGATGCCTACGCATTGGTGTAATTATTCAAAGTAGCGCAGATTTGGTACAAACCCCGTCCACGAAATCTCGAATCCTCACGCTTGTAAAAGCACAGGGATCCCATACTGACCACATGGAACCCAAGATTAGGTTGGTGTTCCTCTAACTTAATTTTGTTCACTTTTTTGTGAAACACCAATTCACTATCATACCTATGAAACAGTTTAGATACTATTTACCTAACTGTACACCCTTGTGGCGACGTATTCTAAGTTCAATTTATAGATACCGTTTACCATATATTTTCCTATCGACTGGGTAGCGATGAAATTTTTAGGCTTCAGGTTTATGGCAAAATTTTGGACGGAAAGGTAAAACGTATTTATTTACTATAGTTCTTTTACAAGCAAATCCATTATTTTCTATATATTAATAAGTATGTACCAACTTACTTTTGAAAATCAATGAACAATGTAATTCAGCAGTTTATTGCTCATTGAGAAGTATCTGAAAATCAAGTTGAAAGTAAGTTTGTTCTCCCCAGTTATTGAGCTTTAGTCTGTGAGATGTCCAGTGCATCTAAGAATTGGCGCCAGACAGAACGTAAATCAGGAAGCACCTACACCAGCGTAACTGCGGAGGCTGTGAAAGATGACGGGAAAACACGACAGGATACGGATAGAGAAGAATCAGGTAATGTTCAGTAGCGTAACGGCTGAATACTCAAATATTTGTCACATTTTGCACTACATACCATTACTAGTCTCATTCGATTCAGCTTTGCCTTTACTTTTTGAAAATCGCTTCTCACTAGCTCGTCAGAACGGCTTCTGGATAAAGTGTCCTGGCATTGTAAGTGAGAGGGATGCCAAGTTAGATTTGGCCGCCGAGCACTAGATATAGTGAGTGTCGTAGATGAAGTGCTGTATATAAAATACAGTATCCCAAGTACGAATTCCTGAACAGTGGGATTCGAACCCACATTCTCTGTTCCGAAGATCGTGAGTTTGAGTCCCACCTGGGTCAGAGATATTTTCCCTTTCTCCATGTGTGCTTTTCCCGTTCTAGGACTATAACTAGGAAGGAATTACTTGGAATAGTTGCACAGCACTTCAATTTACTACATCTAAATCACTATATCTGTCCAGATATCGGCCAATGTCGTCGCTTTATTACGCATTTCAAAGTCCTGGTATATTACGTTATTCCTTAATTATTTTAGGTCTAAGAACACCAGGTCCCTACAAACCACCACACCGCAGATGGGAGTTTCGACCTCAGCAAAGAAACAAGTTCGGTAGCCACGATACCCTAGAGACGACTGAGAAGCCGGTTTCAGTACAAGGTTCTGTATTGATTTGTCTTTCAAACACACAACTTTGACATGTATGAACTTTCTTGTGCTGGACGTACTAAAATAGCCAACTTTTTGAACATTAATTTGAATGTGATTTCTTTGTGTTTATTTCAATGAGCATTTGAAAAGAGGCTTGAAAAGACAACAAAATATTTTACTGCCTTCCGATTACATTTTTCAGAAAAAAGGCGTGCAGCTTAGCTTTTATCCATTACCCGAAGAACGTAATAATTTTACCTTCTAGAAATATCTAAAAAACAACCAACTGAATAAAGTTACACAGAAACAAAATTTATGCAGCCTGGAGCACCTACAAACTTAAGAAATGAAGCATTTTTACTATTTAACTTTTTAATATCTTCTTATATCATCCTTTTAATTTTAATATATCATGTTGGCAATAGTTAATTGTTTTTGCATGAAGACTTACTAGGCTATACAAGAAAGAGAGGAGGTGTATCCGAAGCACTAAAGTAACGTTCAAATTTACCTCGCACCTGACAATGTTCGCCCCAATTCCGGCTACGTGACTGTACAAAATATAGATCTGTGCGCCACAATCCATTGACTTAATCAATAAGCAGACGCACTGCAAAGTACGTCCTCAACATACCGGATTATTGTCCTCTTAGATACACTTCCAGATTAGAGTCATTGTTCCTACTACCAATTAACTGTCCAATCAAACTCCTCCGTTACCTTATCTCTAAATATATAGACGATATTACACATGGGCCAATAATAGGAATTCTATTTTCGAGTGACAAAAACAATATTTACTGACGAGCGGTTGTAGTTTAAGTGTTACGAGTGATGCATTTGCCAATAAAACACTCGTGTCTGGATATTGAAAATATTAAACTCAAGACCCACACCCATCAAAGATCATTTCAGACCTTGGAATACTGTGGCACACAACTACACACTACTACTACTTTTCACTAGAAAATACCTACATTTGTGATCGAACTTTATCACCTAATCGAACCTATTCAACAAAAAATAACTTTTCAGCAAAAAAAAAATACTGCAAACAGATGGCCCCTTTTTCAATTTTAGATTTTTCTTTTGAGTTGACAAGCGAGATATTTACATGTAATCTTCTGATTACGTTTTGTTACTGGCTTTTGTTAGACATATTTATTTTACATTTCCGACTGCTCGCAAGAAATATGTTTGAAAAAATGCGTAAATGAGATGTGTTACTATTGTTTGAAGGATACCCTTCACTTTGGAGTTCTTCAAAGAGAGCAACTGGTGCAGAAACTTCAGGTGGACCTAGTACATATGGAGGTGTAAGGTCAGCTGCGTGTCAAGGCTCAATAGAAACAGATTGGAGGGCAGACAACGTCAACAACAGTCAAAATAAATGGAAAGCACAAAACAACACCAATCAACGTTACCGAAGAAATGACAACCGGGAGTATCATTGTTTTAGACAAAAAGCAGCGAATGAACAAATGCAAAGAACCAACCGTGATTGCAAACTAACCAAGACACTCCTAACCACCTTGAGTGCAATGGGCCCAATTGAAACCTCGAAGAGGTTGAACGAAAATTTGAAAAGTCTTGAAGACATTCTTAACAGCTCAGTTGGAAGTTATATTGAAGAGGAATTTCTAAAAACTGTCCTACATGTAATAGCAACATGCTGCCATGTTTCGTCATCAGTGAACATAAATCCACTATTAACAGTACTCAAAAATTCATCATTTTTCTCAAATCATATCAAAGTTTATCTGCAGCTTATTCAGTTCAATGATTCAAAGATGACTGATATAGATCAAACCATGGGAATACGTAATGTGATAAGTATTTTCTCTACCTACCTGCGACATTTTCCCAGTTCGTATTCCGACATTCCACTTGAAATGTTGCAGCGAACGCTAGAAATGCTGCAAGTCGAGAAAAAGATTGAGCTTGAAAATGACCTTGCAGCGCTAAGAACTGAGAGAGATGAAGTTATCAAAGCAGAGAGGAGGCGCTTTGCAAAACCAATTAAAAAGGAAGACGTCAAGCAGATTAAACCCCCAGATAGCTATCGCGAGATTCAAATATGTCCAACACTTGAGGAACTAAATTCAAGCAAAATACTTTTTCTTCGGAAAAACATCAAGAAGGGAAATTATGAAAATGCAGAACATTATCTTGATGTGCAGTTTCGTCTGTACAGAGAAGACTTCATTGCTCCACTTCGAGAAGGAATACAAGAGGTTGTCAACCAGGTTCCAAGAAGAGATAGAAACCAGAACATCAAACTATATCACAATGTACGTGTTGGTGGTAAGGAGTTCACTAAATCGGGAATCGTGTACAAATTAGTCTTTGATCCAACGAGA
Organism: Umimayanthus chanpuru; assembly: GCA_025448255.1. Taxonomy (NCBI): domain Eukaryota; kingdom Metazoa; phylum Cnidaria; class Anthozoa; order Zoantharia; family Parazoanthidae; genus Umimayanthus; species Umimayanthus chanpuru. The sequence continues at coordinate 4,279 of JAOEJI010814030.1, forward strand.
TTTCGTTTTACAAACTGGAACCACTCAAAGAGACTGATTTTTGGATCGTTTCTCTGCCTGTCACGAGATAAATTCAAGACCATGATGTTTGCCACGGTAGCGAATCGTGACCCAGAGGAGCTGAAGAAAGGACGGTTTGACATTCATTTTGTCAAAGGACAAGAAATCATTGGAATTGAAAAACGAAATGAATGTTTCACTGTTGCAGAATCTCCAGCCTACTTTGAAGCTTATCGCCATGTCCTCGTTGGTCTACAAGGACTGACAGAAGACAATCTTCCTTTCAAGAAGTACCTTGTTCAGTGCTCTCCTGATGTTGATTCGCCGTTGTATCTCCGTCGGAATGAAGAACAAGATCTGGTCATGTATAACCTCACCCGAGTTTTCAAGAACCGTTCACTACCACCTGTGAAAGTTCTTGTAACAGACGAGTGGCCCCAAGCCAAAAAACTGCCACTGAACGCATCCCAATTGGAAGCTTTCCAAACGGCTATTACGAAAGAGTTTGCAGTCATCCAAGGTCCTCCAGGAACTGGCAAGACGTACGTCGGACTGAAAATTGTGCAGGCTTTGCTGGAAAACCGCCGCGTCTGGGACCCCCGACGAGTGTCGCCCATGTTAATGGTATGCTTCACCAACCATGCTTTGGATCAGTTTCTAGAAGGCGTTTTGAAATTCCTCCCCAATGGAATTATTAGAGTCGGTGGCAGATGCAAAAGTGAGCATCTACAGAGATTTAATTTAAGAACATTTGTTGACCACGATACGCGCAGGGACCGTATCTACAGTCTAATGAAGGCATGGGAAGATTACATTGGGCAAGCAAGGTCGTTTTCAGAGGCTCCCAATAATGAAAATCTGACGTTCGATCACCTGGAAGAGGTAATCGAAAATCGTTTCCTCAATCAATTATATTATAACCCTAATCTGATTGAGTGCAAGACCGTGTCTGACCTGTTCAGAGCATGGGTACTGAACAAGTATCCAGCGATGAAAACACAAAGAGGTGAGAAAGACTCCATTACTACCCGGCAAGAAACCAATCGAGCTCAAACATCAGAACATTTCCATGAAACAATCAACAAACAAGCAGAAGAAAAGAAATTAAGCAGAGAAGCAGAACAACTGGAAATTCAAGAACAAGAAAGTTTTGTTATTTCAGAGTCAAAAAGAGATTTAATGGAAGATCAAGCGCAAGATGATGCCGTAGAGATATTGTCATCCTATGTCAGCCAAACCTGTAAGCAAATTACATTGCAAACTGAAAAGTCACTCAGCGATACAGCAAATGCAAGCAACAAGATTGGAGAACAAGACAATAAAGATACAAATGGAGAAGACAAGGAGAGTGGCGTAGTTTCTGAAGAAGATTATGCTGTAAACAATTCAAACGAAAGAACAACAGATATCGAATATGGCCAAACGATTATTGTTGACCAAGAGGTTGACTTTATTCAGAGCCAAAGATATCAAGAAGGAGAGGAAGATATGTTTTCTCCAATTAGAAATGTTAGTGACTCAGTTTCGGATCAAGATAGAGATGTCCTCAATGTTGCGAACGGTAGCAGTATCCTTAATGGCGAGGATGAAGAGAAAACGTGGTCCCGTCAAAGCAAACGTCAGTGCAAACATCAACCCTCAAACATTACCGTTTCCATAGAAGACCTTAAACGAGTGAACAAATTACTCTTAGAAGGAAAAAGTTTTGAAAGTGAAGAAATTGCAAATATCGAGGACATGTGGCAGTTGTCGGAAAGCAAACGCATCCGCCTCTATCTCTACTGGCTGGGTTGTTTTCGTCAAAAATGGAGAATGGCTGCGGAACAGGCCGAGCAGACATATGATATTTTGTGCAATGATTTAGACAGAATGAAAGCCGACGAAGATTACAACGCCCTGCGTGAAGCTACAGTAATTGGTATGACGACCTCGTGCGCTGCAAGGTATCACAGCGTCCTTCAGCAGATACGTCCCAAGATTGTCGTCATTGAAGAAGCGGCTGAAGTATTGGAGGCTCACATTCTGACGTCACTTACTCAGGACACCGAACATCTCATCTTGATTGGTGACCACAAGCAGTTGCGACCAAAGCCCACTGTATACCAGCTGGCACAGAAATTCAACCTTGAGATCTCACTGTTTGAGCGGATGGTCTTGAACAAGATGGAATGCAAACAACTTTCCATACAGCACCGAATGCGGCCAGAGATTGCACGCCTTACCAAACGAATTTACGATCATGAAATCATAGACAGCGAAATAGTTCAAAGATACCCTGACATCCATGGAATCCAGAAAAATATGTTTTTCTTAGACCACACAGAGCCCGAGGAATTTCACGAAGGCTTGCAGAGTTATTCAAACAAGCATGAAGCAGATTTCGTTGTGGCTCTGTGCAGGTACCTTCTGCAACAAGGTTATCAAAGTTCTCAGATAACTATCTTAACGATGTACACGGGGCAGATGCTAGAAATTAAGCAGAAGATGCCGCTGGCTCAATTTAAGGGTGTCCATCTGTCAGCTGTGGACAATTTTCAAGGTGAAGAAAACGACATAGTTTTATTGTCATTGGTGAGAAGCAACAAAGAACAAAGTGTCGGTTTTTTGAGAGAGCCAAACCGAATCTGTGTGTCCTTATCTAGAGCAAGGAAGGGACTCTACGTTGTTGGGAATTTCAGCCTCATGGGTAGTCAGTCGCCGCTATGGATAGAAATATGCAAGGATCTCGAGAGAGAAGGACAACTGGGCAGTACCATGTCTCTGATCTGCAAGAAGCACGGAAATGTTACCGGCGTGAAGACAGGAAAAGATTTCATGAAAGTCGCAGAAGGAGGTTGCAGTGAGCCTTGTGACGATCGACTACAGTGTGGTCACGTTTGCAACCTGCTGTGTCACGCAGGCGACCCTGAGCACGTGGAGTACCGATGCCGAAAGACGTGTTTACAGAGATGCCCGGGGGGACACCCCTGCAATGAGACGTGTCACTTTGGTAGAGACTGTGGCCAGTGCAATGTAGTGGTAACCAAGAAATTTCCAGACTGTGGTCATGACACAAAAACTGCTTGTAGAAATGACATTCAAAATCTGCGTTGTGTCCGGCGATGTAAAAAGATACTGGGATGCGGTCATCGATGCAGCAGGTAACTATATATCTACTTTAATTTACATCTGGTCCTCGAATAGTGCGAAAAACCCTGCATTCTTCCTAAGTAAATAGGTAACAAAATATCACTTAAATCATTCCAAACATTTACAAGATTTCTAAACTTAAGAATTTTTTTAAGTTGTCAAACTTGTACAAAGTGCAATGTTTGCGTGCCAGATTTATCAGCGTTTCCTTTTTTGTGTATAATTTGAGTTTATCTTAGTTTTGGTTACGAAAAGGTTACTACTAAACTTTAGAACAAATTTTGGTGGTTTTTCTACATCGTCAAACGGCTAAGGTGGTGGCTAATCAATCGAATCTGATAGAACAATTTGCGTTATATAGTCCATCTATTTAAAAAAAATAGAACTATAATCTAAATGCGAATCGAAAAACAAACCATTTGGTTACTTGCGGAAACATAACTCAAAGTACATATAAATCTTTTTAGCATTTTATATATATTTAGCTATGCTAAAATGATTTTGAAGACTTAAGGTTTTAAAACTGTACTTTGGTGTTTGAAAGCTATATGTATAGAACTTTGGGGTAGAAATTAATGTAATGGAAATGGCCTTAATTTCTACTACTCATTTCAGTTGTTTTTCGTGTTTTTACTTTTAGCCTATGTTCTAGAATTTGCGTCGATAAAAATTGCAACCTTATTGTGGAGAAAACACTGCCGTGTCACCATGTTAAAGGTGTTCCTTGCTCGAAAGATCCTGTAACTGAAGAATGTACCGAAAAGTGTACAAAGCTTCTTGCTTGTCGACACAACTGCCCTGGAGAATGCTACCAAAGTTGTAACACACAAGTTTGCAAAGAGAAAATTGAAAAGCTACTTTCCTGTGGTCACAAAGTTAAAGTTACTTGTTTTGAGCAGAACAATACAGTCCAGTGTCAAGAACCATGTGACAGAAAGCTTATGTGTGGCCACAATTGTCCTAACAAGTGTCACGAAGCGTGCTCCCACGACCGCTGCAAGGTGAGAGTCTTAAAAACTCTTCCTTGTAGTCACAAGAGTAAAATGGAATGTCACAGATCTCCCTCGGACATGTTTTGCAACAGTGTTTGTGAAAAGATTCTCCCATGTGGCCATTCATGCCTTCAACCATGTGGAAACGTTTGTCAAAGAACCACATGCTCTCAAGTAGTTGACAGCACGCTTCCATGCGGTCATTCGCAAGCTGTGCGCTGTGGTGATTATCCTAATTTTGTTTGCAAAGCATCCTGCGATAAGGTAGTATGTTCTCGTGGTCATCGTTGCAAGAAGAAATGCCACTTTCAAAAACAACCCTGTGGAAGATGTATTACGTTGATTAAAGTGAAGATACCTGAATGTAATCACGAAGTGCTAGCTGAGTGTTGCAGGGCTCCATCTGCTTTGAATTGTGATCGTCCCTGTCAACGAATTTTGGCGTGTGGCCATAAGTGCAAGCTTAAGTGTGGAGAGAACTGCAATACGTCAATTTGTAGGGAAAAGAGGACTAGAAAACTGCAATGTGGTCATACGAAGGTATTATATATCCATTTGATACGTTTCATTTTTAATTTGTAAGTCAGTTTTAGGTTTCCAACTGATGAACGTATTTTGTTACTGCTTGCTTCCAAGTTTAAGGAGCGTAAAGTTGTTTATTCCTTCTAACACTACTTCGTCGTGCTTTACAAACATTTTGATTTGTTTGTCGTTCTTATTCTTTGAGTCACTGAGCACAGTTATCCAAGCTGAACGTTTGCCAAAACACTCAAAAGAAAGGACTTTTTGAGTATGTTTCAACATCTCGGAAAAAGTTTATCAAAAAAACGCAAACGATATTAACGAGGTCTTCACGAGGATATTTCAAACGAAAATGCAATGAAAAAGAAATAGTTTAAGAAGCAGTACTGCTGTTGAGCGCTTTTTATAGCGTGCGTATGTTCTTGCTTTTCTTCAGAATCTTTCTTGAGTAAACGTTTCCCCATAAACTAAATAAAAACCAAGTAGTTTTATTTAATAGTTTATATTTTGTACGGCTTTTACTCTATTGTGCTCGTTTAACAGAACTTCACTGTGAATAACAATAGAACACTTTATGTTTTGCTAACCAAATAACTTGTTGTAATTGTGAAAACTATTTTGAAATTGCCGTGAACTAAATTATGCTTAAAATCTTTAAATACAGGACTTACCCTGCTCCCAAGACGAAAAAGATTACAGATGTGCCGTTAAAGTGAAAAAAATGCTGCCTTGTGGACATGAGAAAAAATGTAACTGTCATCAAAAGCCAGCAGACGAAATGTGCAACGTCAGTGTACCAACAACGCTTGATGGCTGTGGTCATGTAAAGCATCTGCCTTGTGCAGAAGCTAGAACAGTTCATGACGGCAAAGCAACTGTTTTTTGTGATGTAGTTGTTGCAAAGTTTCTTCCTTGTGGTCACGAGATGAAAGTTGTTTGTGGACAAGATCCTAGTGAGGTGTTCTGCCAGGCGCAGTGTGAACGAAATCTCTCGTGCGGAAGCCATCATTGTACGAAGAGGTGTGGAGATGATTGCAGCAAGTCTGTTTGTCAAATGAAGGTATTCTATGTATTACTGTTAGGAGCTATAAGAATAAGCTTTTCAATTGCAAAACGTGTATCCAGAAATAAGTATGGTGCACAATTTTTTAAGTCTTCTTAAAGCCGTTCTGACCTATGCAGTTTTCTACACTTATTGTACATACAGTACAAGCCCTAACGCAGAACATTGTTTTGCTTTCAAATAAAAATCCTTCTTTCATTATACTATGTGTCATATGCCAGCACTGTTCTTGCTAAAACATTTGCTAATTTTGCTATTCCGCAATGATTAAAGCAATCATTGTAGCTATCACTTTTAAACTTTATGATTTTTGCTAGAATCTATCTACGGACACTTTTGTGTATCAGTCAATCGTAACTATGCAGCGTCTCGTCGTTACTTTCTTTTTTATTGAAAAATTTCTCAACATTGTGTTTTTCTAAAGATACAGTTTAGTACACTTTTACCATTGTAATAACAGATCTAGTTAGCCTAAGACCACTTTAGCATTTTAATCAAAATTTTAAATGAATCATAAATTATATTCTGACGTGTTAAAGACTTCATAACCAAAATATCTAAGCACCAAAATAAAAAATGTGTGCCAATCTTGAGGTAGACCACCAATTTGCACCTTGCTGGCTCTTATAATAACAAGTTTGAAATAAGGGGCCAATCTCCCTAGTCTGTCGGGTTCTTTAGAGATACAAAATCGGTAAAGAAAGAGTTATAATCTAATTGTAACCATTTTTTTATTCCATTTGTATTTAGTGTACAAGACGTTTAAAATGTGGTCATCGTTGCTCAGGTCTGTGCATGGAAGACTGCCCCAGGTGCAAAGAGAAGTGCGAAAGGTACGTTAAACAGGTTTTTCCAGAAGGAACAGAGTGTCGTTGTCATCAATAAACGCAGCTAAATGCAAAAGCACCCGCATATATAACTAAATGTGAACAGATTGCGGGCTGTAAATCGAATAGCGAACTGCACATTAATTTGTAGCTTTGTCTCTCCGTCATTGGTTCATTGAATCTTCGGTCATTTGTCAGGAAAAGCTGGGAATTTAACAACAAGCTGTCTTTGACAGAAAACGTTAAAGTTGTTTGTTAAGTTCAGGAAAGGACTGTCAAGCATAGAAAGCCTTTCGAACAGCCAGATTTAAGATTTTCTTGGATGAACGCGAGGGAAAATATATATTTTTGCAAAAATGCGACAAGTTAACCAAAATCCCCAGAATAATTCGATCAGTGAAATTTATTCGAGACATTAAAACGTTTTGAGAAGCCAACTCGACGTTTCAAACTGTCTAGCCAACCGCGAGTAAGCTTCTCACCAAAAGCAAATTATACACAGTTGTAAGGATCATCAGAAGCTTCAAAGTTTAAAATGCTTAAACATGGTCATGACATAATTCTGTTATCCCTTCTGAAGTAATTTTCACAATTTCGAAAATATGTCACTTTGAAGAACGGAAATGGAGGATCGACCTCAAATACAACTTAAATATAAAATTAAAAATTTAATACTTTGGATTGTTAATTGTAAATTGTATTTGTTTATACTTCTTTTAAATATGTAAAGTCATAGTTTTTAACATACATATGTATTTAGTTTTCTTAATCGTCTTCTTGTAAAACCCCTACCTATCAGTTCTTATTGCTATTATGAGTTTTAACAAAATTATTTATATTATAAAAATTAACCTACTGATTATTACCTTTCGCAGGGTCATAGGTGATGTCGTTTTATATTTTCTTCCACAGTAATTAATCTCAATTAACTTGTACCGACCAATATAAAAGTGTAGAAACATTTTTCCTAATGAGAAAGGAATACTTAAAACAGTGACCAACTAGTTGATGCTAAATCAATGAACTAACCAGTTTTTCACGTTTTAGGTTGTTACCGTGTAACCATACTTGTCAAGGCTCATGTAGTGAACCATGTGACCCATCCAAATGCACAATTCGTGTGAAGGTGCAGTTTCCCTGTGGACACAAAGTCAAGAAAGGTCTGCCGTGCAACGTCTCCGTGAGCGCCAAATGTAAGCAGAAGTGTCAACGACAGCTGTCGTGTGGACACATTTGCCCTGGTGAGTGTGGTGTTCCATGTGACCAGTTTCAATGTCCCGTCAAAGTACCAAAAAGGCTGCAGTGTAGTCATTCTGTTATAGTTGAATGTTTTCAGTTTTCTGAAGAAACAAAATGCCAGGCTCCCTGTGCAACAAAGCTCCCATGTGGACACGCCTGTGGCGGCGTATGTGGTAAGTGCCGTGAGAATGAAAGTCACGAGAAGTGCCATCTGCCATGTGGCCGAACCTTGGTGTGTTCTCATCGATGTCGAGCGCCCTGTGACGAGCCGTGCCCGCCGTGTACTCGGCCATGTCAGCGGTCATGCGTACACGAAAGATGCAGGAAGGTCTGCTGGGAAGATTGTGAGCCGTGTCTGCTGCCCTGCGCCTTGTCGTGCCCTCATTTTCAGTGCAACAATTTATGTAATGAAAACTGTGACAGACCTTTCTGTAATGAGCCCTGTCCGAAACGCCTTCGCTGTGGACATCCTTGTATTGGGCTCTGTGGCGAGATGTGTCCGAGACTCTGTCGAGTTTGTAACCCGAGAGAGCTGGCAGCCATTGTTCCTGGAAGTCAACAAAACATCGACATCAGGTTCGTTCAATTGTACGACTGTGGACATGTGTTTGAGGTCTCATATCTGGACCAGTGGATGCACGCTGACACCGATGGCGAACCGGTTGGTTCAAAACAGATCTACCTCAAACGTTGTCCTGTTTGCTCAGTTCCAGTCCTCTTCAGCTTCCGTTATGACGATACAGCTAAAAAGACTACAAGGAATTTAAATGCAGTGAAAATGGAGGTAAAGCAAACGGCTAAAGTATGAGATTGAAGAGCTGATGCTCAGCAATTTGTTCTTTGCCTTCTTGACTTTCATACTTGAGAGCACAGTGAAGAGAATTCCCGCAATCTACTGTAAAAACACTAACTGAAGTTTTCAGATTTGGTTGCGGTTTCAAAATTAACAGTCGGTCGATTGTCAGTTGCAATGCATTTCAAATCTATTGAGAAGACTGTGTATTATCTCTTTGAAAAAGCCTTGGAATTTCTCATATCAAAAACGAAACTAAACCCAGGCTTCTCTCGCATTTTGAGTAATAGTCAATGTCCTGAATACCTTTATGTCTTAAACTCAGTAATTTTCTTCACTGTGCAGTAAGATATGGAAGACAAAACAAGGTACAAAAATTAATGGAAATAATAATTAATATAAGCAACTTTAATCAACACATTTTACATGTGAGGGTTCCTTGTACAAAAATGGAATGAAGCCAAATTTCGAATTTAAACTCAGGATTCATTTAGGTAGTAAAGGCCCTATTACACATGGCAATTTTTCTCGAAACCCAAAGGTCAACCCCAGCTGCAGAAGATATTGTTCCTCTAACAAATGACCCTTTTACCCCACTTCTACAACTGACTTGCAGGTTGCAGGAAAAGTTGAATGATCTACTTCTCACAACGTTGCAAGTAACATTAAGGGGGTACCTCCTAAATCATTTTTGTGAGGGATGCAGAGCGGTTCGCGAGATCCATACCTTTTTTAGACCAAATTTTGTGAAATTCCCTACATGGCTTCAGACCTAATGTTAGAATTCATACCCGTTTTTTAGGCCACATGGCACATCCTTACAGTTTCCTTCAAAAACAATGCCCAATTTCAGACCAAAACGGCTCAAAAATTCTACTCTTTGGCGCCACACCCTATATATTGCTCATGGAGAATAGTACCCCCCTTCCCGGTAATATTGCAGCTTGTAACATGTCTACTCGAAAACCGCCAAACTAAGGGAGCATTCATTATTTGTGGCCAGGGGGGGAGGGCTGGCAAGATTTAGGGGGTCATCTTATTTTTCAGCAGTGGGATGGGGGGTCATCAAAAATAATTGTTGAGGTAATGGGGTGTTAGCTATTTTTTTGGTGCAAAAGGCAGTGTAAAACCAGTTATTTTGTGTTCAGTCTTAGATGGGAACATTTAATGAATGT
>JAOEJI010815141.1:0-14005 GCA_025448255.1 Umimayanthus chanpuru
CAACATTGATAGATTAGGGGAGACTCTATCTGAAGCCGGAACATCGTATCGTGTTAATGGAATTGCAGTGCAGCCAATGCATTCTGACCCAATCCTTCCTCAAGAGCCAAAAGGTTCCGTTGCTTTTTGGACGTATGCTGATTTGATTTGGCTACAGTATCTTAGTGCACGAGTTTAAAGATATGTAAGAATGACATGTTTTCATCTTGCTGTCTTTCTACCATATCTCTAATCAAGTCAACAAAGCCAGAGTTTTAAATGAATTATGTAAGCACGGATATTAATTAGGAAAACATTAAGGAAAAAGTCCGGATGGTCTGTTAAACAAAGTTACACTTCCAAATCTTCAACGTTGGCGTACAATTTCTCGTTGTAATTTTTCAAGTTGACGTACGTCTGAAGAAGAAAAAGAAGTTTCAGTATTAGGTTTGTATCTGTCATGAGGTAGCGAAATTGATTCTCAAATCACTGATAACTGGTTTGTTTTAAAATAAGTGCTTGTAAATAGAACTTTTTAACAATACAACAAACATTTGGACGGCACTATAAATAGAAAAACTTATTAACTGATCATGAGTTTCTCAGTTAAGTGGTAAACTATTTTTCTGTAAACACATCACTGCTGGAATTAGTTGCACTGAGAAGGAATTAAAGTAATGAAACTGAAGAACTCATGGTAGACAGTGTTTGCTGTTTTCGAAAAGATTCCGCACTACTCACACACTTGCACAAATGTGTTCTATAACTTGTGTCAAATATTTTTCAAAAAAGATTTCAAATATAAACCTTTGCTGATATATACTATATCTACCTAATAATTACTATTTTACAATAAGAAGAGCAGTAAAAGAACCGTAGTTCTTGCCAATCCTTAATTGTTTCCACTTATTACTACATGTTTGTCGATCTATAATTATGTTTTGGTCTTGGGTTATATTTTTGTACTTTGGCGAGGCTTTTTATGTTATATCACCAATTAGTTTTAACCAAACAGGTCGATAGCACTTTTTGCGCCCTCTGATTGGTTCATCAGACACGGTATATCTTAGGATAACCACCTCAAGACAAAATTTTCAAAATGGCGGCACGTTTTGCCACTTTCATGGAAGAGGAAATTCGTCAAATGAACGAAGAAGCTACTCCTGCAAACACAAAATCCACTTGTATGGTTAACAATAAAACAACTGTCCCCTGAAAAGGAGGTGACTAGTGGTTGATATTACCGTAGCTACGCCGTTCGGTAAATATCAATCAATAAAAAAAACACAACCGTGCAGTATTGAAAACTGCACAGACCACTATGATGTCGCTGAAACAAAAGGCAAATCAGTAACTGATCATCAATAGGATCACCTAAAATGTGTGTAATTCTACAATTGGTTTCCGTTCCATTAACAATTTAATATTTTTGCAGCTAGGCGGCAACCTGACTCGTTAGTTTTCCTACTTTGAGACTGACGGTATCACATGTTGTACTTTTGTCCTTATTAATCTGTTAATACTACTGTTGTAATGTAGAAACAAATAAACTTCTTGTTGTTATTGTTGTCATTGCTGTTGTTGTAGTCAAATAGATTGAACAGTCTAGAAAAAACAAACTGCTTCAGTATTCTAAGTGAAGAGGTAACCAGTAAGGTTTGTCCGCGGAGCACTATTAAGAATATGTAATGGTTTAAATGTAGTGGTTTAGAGCACTTCAGTTTACCACATTAATTTAAACCACTATATATGCTCCAGTATTGTGTTTAAATATTCATTCGGCTCCCTTTTACACTAACAGCAAAACCCAGCTAAAGGTCTACAATAAAATACAATGTCTTTTACTTAGTACCATTTTTTTTATGGTTTTCTTATATAAACACAAGAAATACAGCAAACAGAAAAGATAGTTCTTAGTCAGTTGCAATACCCAGAGGCAAGATAAGGCAGTTTTAAGATTAACTGTTGAATAGTATTAATAATACCGTGACCTCAATTCGTGAATCCCTTCACAACCCCCATTCCTCCTCTCTTTTTTATTTATTTCTGTCCTTTTTTCGGATGGAGAGGGTACTTACTACTGTAAGTACAATTGCAAGAAAAACGTAACTCCTTTCTCTAGCAACAGATATACCTGGTGGTGTTCCTCGAATCTTTTCAACTTGTTTCTAAGATCCTCAAATGTTGGGCGAGTGGCCGGATTTTCCTGCCAGCAGTCGATCATTACTTGGTACCTGAATAGATAGCAAGATAAGCTGTTACTTTGTTAACCATCAGTGTAGATCGGCAAATAGTTTAACTTACCAATGTTAGCTAGTGTGACGCAACTTCCTACTACTTGATAGTGTTATACCTAACTAAATAGAAATTTTTTTTTGCTTATTCGCACGTATTACCGATGTTGAGAACGTCACTACTTAAGGGCCTCCACAGACGTGGAAAGTAGTTATCGACAACAAAACAACTAATTTTCTCGTCTGTGAGAGAGTATGTGACGTCCTGAGGACGAGGTTAACACGCGTTGTATGGCAAGTTACCACATTGAATGTCGATAACTATTTACTTGGTCTCTCGTATGTGAAAAAGCTCTATCGAGCACTATTAATCATCACTAACTTTTGTTATCGACAACTTAAAGTTATCCATAATTATTTTCCTCCTCGGAAACAAAATGAGCTTGATTTGCAATATGGAATCATTTTCTTGTGTTGAATAGTAAATTTTGCCATGACAGTTAAAGTTAAAACTGTATAACCTTAAGTTTGTTATATGACGAACTTACAAGTGTTGATCCAAGTGCTGTGGTTTTGGAATTCTGTATCCTTGCTCCAACAAACCTGCAATTTCTCTTCCAGGAACGTTCGGATACGGGCAACCTCCTAACTATAATTTCATTTTAAAAGTCAGTTTCTTTGAACGAAACACTCAATTTGCAACTACGAAGCAACATGCGTCAGTTGTAATTTGCTTTGTAAGACTCCTGCAGTTTTGTTCTTAGGAACATTTGTTGTCCGACAAATGTCAATTTAATAGTGGTCGTCTTTAACATTGTTCTCGGTATTTCCCAACTTTGTAAAAATGGAAGTTAGCGTTATAAAATTAGAAGACTTACACGCTTTATTTTTTATAAGAACAATTTTATAGGAACAACGAGGCTCAAATTTGCCTAAATATTAAGAGCAAGCTAAGAAAAATTGAGGCTTGACTTGAGAGGCAAATGTAACTGCAAGTTTTTACTGAAAAATACAACACCCACGTCATTGTATGTGGCGTTTCAGCTCGTTTTATTCATTGCAGGCCTTCAGTGCAGTTATAAACGCTGACTAGAGTGAGCGGAGAAGAAAATCAAAACGTGCCGCGCTTGTTTTATGACAGTGCCGAAGTGTATGTAAGGAAAAAATAAACCTATGCTGTAGAAATAAATTTAACTTTATAACAATGTTTAGAAATAACACTCCTCAAATTGCAAACAGTAAGAACAATTTAAAAATAATTGAGGCACAAATTGTGCAAAAACTTAAGAACAACGAGCCTCGGCCAAAACTTACTGGTTCCTATAAAAAAAGCGTGCAACAACAGTAAACCGTTTGTATCCCATGGCTCTATCTATAACGACTCACCGATAGTAAAGAGTTCATACAGGACGACTCCATAGCTCCATCTGTAATACCGAAAAATGTTAATTATAGTTTAGTAACAAACCTGCGAGTGGGCCTACATTTAGCCTACTCCACAGGCATTTCTACTTGTCTTTTCCGGAGTAAATAATTCGTTCCTCAGGCCCGATCCGGATTGCTATCAATAACCATCGATCACCATAACGTAGCCCTCATCTGCCATCAGTCATCCCTAATCTATCAAGTTTCCGGCGATTTTCGTAAAAAATAAGCACACTGGAGACGCCGGCGGAGGAGGCTATCCTTTTTTTCAATAGATAATTTAAGATTACGAGAAACGGTGTTTCACTGTTCATGGTATCAACCCTAGAATAGCTTCCTCGGATTTTTTGGACCTCAAGCCTTTCCTGCTTGACCAAGTTGCTAAAATGTTTTGTATAGCTGTTACCTGATTTTGAACACATATTTTCCCTTTAATGAGAAGGCGTCAACACTGATGAAGTTATTACGGTAACTTACGGAATTTGTTACATTTTTGCTAATGTTTTGAAATTTGTCAACTTTTTGCTAAAATTATCGTAAACTTGCAATTTTTAGAGTTGTTTTTAGTTTTCTCACAGTTTTAGCCTATAAAATGGTGTTTTCTAACTAATCACAATAATATTTCTATTCAGAGTTTCGAAAATTGAAATCCAAGATGGCGGCCAAAATCCGCTGCCTTTTTCAATTTTTACATTTGTTACAATGGCAACAGCCACTATTTAGATGACCATTGTTTGTTTGTTTATTTGTAAATATATTAATGTATCATGTACTAATTAAATGCCAAAAGCATGCGCTAATTTCTAACTGATTGGAAAGTCAGAGGGAGAGGGAGTCATACCCGCTCGAGCATTAACGTTTGGTAAAATAGCTTTCTAGGGTTAGCTAATGGAAAAAAACTGAGCTACTTACACATCAGTTTGTGTAGAATATGTCCCGTGGACAAGTGACTCAAAAGCCATCCATTTGACCGGCAGCCTTCCCTGAGATTAATCAGATTGAAAAGTTATGATACCGGTGAAACCGTGTAACAAGTGGTTCAACCAAATTTAGATACCACAAAAAAAATATATACCTCTCAGTTTCTTAAGTTTAGGGATTATTCTTCGTTTTATTGTACAACATCAGCTTTTTCAACATTGCAGTTGCACGTCTCATGATCGTTCTAGCTTTAGTTGTCGCCTTCACTGCTGTAACCTATTGTGTGGAAATTGTGTCGCTGTCGCGGATTCAATCACTTAGCGGTCTACATATTTCATCTCTATAGGTGATTATTTACAGCAAATAATTCTTGTTCTCTGCAGCCGATAAAGAGGAATTTATTTTGCCGAGAAGAAATTAAATCCACTCGTTACAAATAAGCTTTTAATATACAACGTACATATTGTGTGACCAGGTGATATCAAATATTAACCAGACGAACATTGAATTTGTGGTCAGCAAGGCTTTTATGTGTTCACATTTACATTTTAGTTGATGATAAGGAGTTTTGGGTCACGATAAAAGTGCACAGCTCTTGTCAAACAGTCGATACCTAATAACTAATTAGTGATTAGTCGGTAACTAATCAGTATTTTTTGATAATTTTCGACAACACTTACTTCTGTCGTTTTTTCGTAGAAGCCTTCTTCCTGTACATCTCGCGCCAACCCAAAGTCCGTAACTTTACATTGCTCATTTTCTCCAACCAACACGTTTCTGGCTGCTAGGTCACGATGAACGATCTGTTGTTTGATAATATAACAGTTGTGAGTTTTCCGGAGTGGATAATTATTAGGTGTTTATGATGTGCGTCAATAAATTCGTACTTTGAACGAACGAAACCAGGATAATTACCTTCTTTATGGCCAAGTAAGACATTCCATCTGCGATCTACCAGGCAAGTTTGAACAACTGTTTCGAAGTTAAATTGGTTCTTGGTTTTGTATCCGGGTCCTTGTAATATGTGTCATGCAATCCACGACTTTTCCTCAAGTACCCAAGAAGATCGCCATAAGGTATGTACTCGATTATAACCATCAAGGGCTCTGCAAAGACAAAATGAAACCTAGATAGACGAACCTAAGACATTTTACTATACTTTCAGCAGTATTTAGTTTTTCATCAACAAATCTCTTTAAATTATTTGTAAAAGTAAGTCTTGTTTTGAAAACTCACACGCTTCCGTTCGATTATAACAAAGATTCTATCCTATTAAAGGGGTACTCCAGTGGCCAAAGTAACTTTTCGGAAATGAACGTAAAATTGGGTGAGCAAAACGAATTTGCAACTCGTTCTGTCCAAAGATGTTTAGAAATGTATGAAAATAAGCAAAAACCGAGCGTTTCCTAAGATTTCCGACAAAAAAAGTTCTACCAGTGACGTAGAAAAGTTCCACCAGTGACGTAATCTTCGGAAAAAATTTGCTTCCGGTTTAAGCTTCTCGAGCGGCGGCAACTTGGAAGAACTTTTCTATTGAAGCAAACTGACGCTTCACGGACAAGACAATTTAACGGGATATATCTACTTATTAAAAGAATAATGCCAATATTAGGTTAGAGTAAAACCATATACGTTCGAATCAGCTGTTGGTCTAGTCAAGTCAACAAGAAAGTTCCAGTTGTGATCAGTTTTGTCTCTTGCAAGGACAAGTGAATTGGCTATGGAGTTCCTTCGAGTTGGTAGATTATAATAGGCGCTTGTTTAAAACTCGTTCTGAATCAGTATGTCAATGTGGAATGTAACCAATTAATTTTCATAATGACAACTGGAAATGATACGTTTTTATCTTGATTTAGATGCCGCTTCCGAAACCGAAAAGATTGGTTGACAAAAACTCCATAGTCTACAGACCGGTTCAAAATAGCCGTATTGAAGAACTGAAGTCAATGCAGAGCTAAAAGAAGATCAAACAATTTCAATGAAAGAATTCTTAAAATTGAAATACAGGTCTTTGAGTCAGTATGTCTGATTGTCTGGATCCTTTAAACTACTAACTCCGCTGCAATTGCAAACTTTAACTTGATTTATAGAATGTTAGAATCTTTCAAGAAAAAACGCGTCCTTGTTTTGACATTTATTGCGGTAGTGTATTGCGGAAACTTGCAGCTATCACCTACTTTATATTTAATTTGATATACAATGTGATTTTTATTTTTTGTATCTGATAAAACTATTATAAACCTTGAGATAGTGTTGTTTTAATTGTGCTGGCTTGGCAGACTTTTAAAACATTCACCGAATCAGGCTTTTTGGTTTAATTTCTTAACACAATTCACAAATGTAAATGTTTGACTTGAAATTTCTGTTTTGCTGTTCGGCAAAACCAGTGGAAATCCTCAGTTGCTGTGCCTTCTGGATGTTTAAACGTCAATAGTTGAATTAGGAATTGTTTAAAGAACAAAGTCCTACGATTTGTGACTTGTATCTTTGCCAATACATTGAACAAACTTCTTTCAGTGATGTTTGCTTGAAGCGATCTCTTTGAATTGAAACGAGTGCCTGCATGCTGCAAAGACAACTTGAAATTGAACTTACATCTGTACATTAATATCTGTGACTGTAACCCAAATCAAATTTTTAATTATTGTATTGTAGTAGATCCTGATGGTGAAAAAAAGTTGTATGTAATATGTACATGAGCTCTGAACTAGTATGGTTTTCTGCCCTGCCGGTCTCTAGAAGCTACATATGGATCTGTCAAAATAATCTTGGAAACTAAAATCGACTGCTTTGCTTTTAGCAAACCAAAAAGCACCAATTTGTTTGTAAAACAACGAAAAACAAGCAACAGCTTCTCAGACAAAATTACATCCGCTCGCGCCATCATCAGCTGTTGTCATGGCAAGTACCAAAATCCGAACGACTTCCGAGCGCTTTCCGAGCGCTTCCGAATACTCATTCAAAACCACATTTTGCTCATTTTCGCACGTTTCTAAGCATTTTTGAACAAAATGAGTGATAAATTCGTTTTTCTCAGCCAATTTTGCGTTAATTTCGGAATAGTGACTTTGGCCACTGGAGTACCCCTTTAAGTTTTAAGATCTAACTATAATACTCCAACTAAAACTAATTTAAAAATAACAAATACTACTAATAATAACAACTGTGATAATGATGATATAAACAAGAAGTTTACTTGAAGTGGAAATCCAAGTAAGATGAAAAAAGAACAAAAGGTAAATCATTTATCATTTAAGAAAGGAACTTGCTATAAAACTGATTACAATATAAATCATTGGTTCGTTACCTCAACTTATCAAGCTAACTACATTACAAAATAGGAATTATAACCACTGATATAACAAAAAATAACATGGCTATAAAAAAGTTGAAGTTGGAGCTGACAAGGAAACTGCGTTGTTTGAACTACAATGGGTACTGGAAAAGATAAATACACTATTTGTGAATGCAATAAAATGAACACTGTACTACATAAATACGATTACTGCAAGGGTACTTGTGGAGTTTTTATGGTTGTTTACCATCTTTGGTGACACACCCCAGCAGCCTAATCACGTGACGATGGGGCTTCAGTTGCTTCATCAAGTTTAGTTCTGACAGCAAATCATTTCTGTCCGATGGAGAGGCATTGCCTAAGGATAACAAAGAAGATCATGTGATACTGTTGCATATATAACTTCAATCTTGATACTTATAGCTGCCATAGTTCGTCCTCTAATGAATAGAATCAGACTTTGCATATGTAATTGTTACAAATCAATAAAATTGTCAAGAAACTCTAAAACCTCCATTGTTAAACTGAAAATAAGCCAAGTACTTTATTCAAATGCAAGTGGTCGAAACTCGTAACATTAAAATTTTTAAAAAAGCAGAATTTCTATGTTTCCAGAACGTAACAGTAAATCGTTCCTTTCATTCAAGATCTTTAAAAGTCTTAAAATTGTGATTCAATTAAACATTTCCAAAGGAGTTCCTACAAGATCGAAACTTGGTTACTCTAGGAAAATATACGACTGATTGCATTCATAGGAAAATATATAACTTGATTGCATTCAAGATCTTTAAAAATCTTTTTTAATTAAACATTTCCCAAGAAGTTCCTACAAGATCGAAACTTGGTTACTCTAGGAAAATGTACAGCTGATTGCAGCCATCATACTCTTACCGATTTTCGAGCCGTCGAGTCTTCTAAATTTTCTAGTTTTCCGCTTTTTAGAAATTGGTTACGCAAAAAGTCTTATTTCAAGACCAACGAGGAAACCGCAACGTATACAAAGGGACCAACAGACCTTTCAGCATTTTTATTGCCACCGTAGTTTCTCCCCTTTTCCCCGGAAGATCCATAGCTGTTCCCTTGGCAACCTGACCAAAGGCACCTTTTCCAACAATTTTGTTTACTGTTATCGTGTTTCGAGCAACTTCCCATGAACGGGAGGATAGTGAGAGTGGCATGCAGTCTGTAGATGATGTTGCATTGTCAGTCTGTTCAGAAGAGTGACCACTCGATGTAATGGGCAGGAGTTCCATGTATTGCTTTTCTCTTGAGGGCTCTTGATTTCTAATTCCTTCACTTCTCATCTGGTTTCTTGCTTCTGACAAGACGGCAGGGTTCTGCAAGCACGAAAAGAGAAAAGTGGAAGACAAAGTTGGAATATATGGTAAAAGAACAAAATGTCGTAGCAGCTTTAACTATTAGGCTAGATTTTCCAAAAATAATTAACTGCAATGATAAATTACCTGCATAACATGCGTTGGCCTGCAAAATAAAACAAAAGATATGAACTTTGGGTGGCTGAGTATAAAAACGCACTAAACACATTGATGAATAGTAATGTGGAATTTAGGTACTTACACCTCGTACTGCTCTTGGGTAGCCTTTAATGTATCTGAAACATCATTAAACAATATATTATTATTCAACAAGAGAAGAACATATCCTGCACACCACTTAGATAACAATTTCTAAATGTTAATCAAAGAAGACAGAACACTTTAGTTTGTAACTGAAACATTTTGATTCATGAAGGTAAAAAAAAGCAATTTAGTTATTTCTCCTACCCTTCTTGAAGACTTTCCACCACACGTAAAAAATAAGACAAAATATTGCGAGGAACTGTAGCGTAGTTAAAACTGCTAAACCAGCAATAGTGCCTGTACTGTTGGTGGTACTCTTTTCCCTGTCGGAATCTGAAAGATAATATATAACCTTCAGAACTGTTTTTCCTTTGACTGTCAGCAAGCTTTAACGGAGCAGCAATCTAGAATGTGAACACCACCAAACAACGTAAGTTTAGAGATTTTCTTTTTCCGCTCCATACTCGTAAGCTTGGTGTGTTGACAAACACCTTTAAGGATACATTACTGTGATTGTAATCACTTTTACACACCTTGCTTCTTCTTTCTCCTCTATTTTTTAAAGTCTCAGATTTGTAATACCGATCAGCGTTTTCGTAATGTTAACTAAGGTAAGATCCATTGTGAAAAGGTAACGCAACACGCTTGCTCAAACTGAAATAGACTTGACACTCTTCAGTGAAAACGACTGGCTGCTTACCCGTTCTTTTCACTATTTGTACAGATGAATGAACTTTCATGCCGCCCAGGGTAAAGTTGTGGTTGTTGAGGAAATTTCGTAACGCCAGTGTTGGGTCGTTCTTCTTTCCTGCAAATATGAGCTGAAACCTCGCAATGACGCTACCTTTCCTGTTGCACCAACAAAAGAAAAATGAACTTAGAAAAACCTTAGGAAAATTGGTATTATTACTTGTTAATTATGTTTCATGTAACTAAAGCTAAATAGATCTATTTGGCACACTGAATCCTAAACGAGCACAAATTACGGATGATAGTTCAAACAAGCGTAAACAGTGTAATAACCTGATTAAAATGTAGAACGTTGCCACAATTAGCAAACTAGAAATACATGCAGGAAAACACTTTTGTCAGATTTCAATACATTTAAACAGTGACCAAGCGACTGTGCAGTAAATAAGTTAACCCAATCTTACCCGGTCCTTTAAGGTGCTGCAGAACCTGGGTGGGGGAGGCAGGGGGGGCATTGGTTGTAGTTCCTTAATCGACCTTAAGCTAACGAAACTTGGTACAAACTTGGTATTGACTGTAACAACTTGTACTTTATTTTTCTCCATAGGGTTCATGATTGGTTATGACGTCAAAGTAACGTCATCTAACCTATTTCTTTTTCTCTCAAGTCTTTGTTTTTAGGCTAGGGTTTTCTCTTTTAAAACAAAGTACGTAAATCCTACTTAATATTACATGTTATTAGTTAAAACCTTGATTTAGAACACAGCAGTCTATTAGAAAATAAAAATGACGTAACGATGATGTCACCATTTCCTATTGTTCATTGAACAAATATAACAAAATCTAGACTTAAAAATTGGTATTACTATGACAACGATCCACAACAAAAATGTCATACCAAAACACTTCCGGTAAAATTAAAGGGAAATTCACAAAAATGAGCTCATGCGGATGAACCGTTCAAAAGATACGAGAGAAAAACCACATTGGGGGAGGGCCAATTGGTAAGATAGGCCGGTTAATTGTATAAATGTCCACAGTTAATACTACTTACCTAAACCCAAGCACCAAAACATCAGTTAACAGGCTTGTTGTCCCATACGATTCTGAAATCTGTTAAGGAAAGCTCTTTTATTGTACTACGTTTTAGGAAACCATATCTGGTCGCGGGGGGAGGGGAGAGGATCCGCAGCCGTGTGAGGATTTTGCACCACACCAACACATTTCAGTTTTAGTAAAAAAAAGGTAAAGTGGTGCATTTATATAGCGCCTTTTCCCTGTGAATATGCTCAAAGGCGCTTTACAATGATCAGGTTACCCCCAGCGGACCGGAAGCAAATTTACAAAGCAGTCCATATATGCTGGTACTCATTTTACCGACCCCGGAAGGATGGAAAGCGAGTGAACTTTAGCGGGAAAGGAGGTCATCCAAATATTCAACCCTCGATCAGGCCGGGGATCGAACTGGGGACCTCAGGGTTGGGAGGCAGAGACCTTTACCAATGCGCCAACCCCTCCGCTAGTAAATTAAGCTCGATTTTAGCTAGCACCATGAAACATTCTGACTTTCCTAAAAAAATTCCTTCCAAATTATTTATATCTGTGTTACCAGTACATAGTGATTACCTGCTCTGACAGAATATTCTGTCTACGACGATGTTTATAATCTTATTGGTCAACAGCTTCATGAAGCGTCAGCCGTAACAAAGCTCTCAATTGATACTCATTTCAGGATTGCTTCACTCTGCACCATTGCTGGGAAGTTCTTATCAAGAAATAGATGTTAAGCTGATTTTAATTTAGATATCTCCGTTATTTTTTGGTAATTCATTGTAAATAGTTAAATTAATATTCCAAAATTTTAAATTTTATTATTGTAAATTATACCTGAAAAGCCCTTGGGGGATGGTTTAATAAAATATATTGTATTGTATTGTATTGTATTGTATGTATCTATTTTATAGTAGTATTTTGACCTATCTAGTTTATCTTCTTGTTACATAATAGTTTGTGAATTCTGTTTCGAAACATTGAAAGATAGATAAAACAATTACCGCTGCTTTCAGTAACATTCGTAGTGACTGGTACTCCTGGCTGTAGGGGTCTGATAGCGCCTCGTTCCAAGTGATGTCCAAACTCAGTTCAGCATCAATGATACTGTAAACTGAAACATAAACAGGAAGCAGTTTAACAATTTTAGTGGAAAGAGAAACTTAACTTCGTTTAGCTGTACGCTTCTAAAACACCTACTGTGTATGCACGATTCACCCTTTAGATGCAAGCTACAAGATTCTCTTAACTGTGGCATATTGTTTTCTAACGCTAAATGTACTATAATCGTTAATCCATTTATTAACTTAACCGCGAAACGGCCTAGCCATTTTTACAAACAACCCTCCCCCGACCCACCAAAGATTTCCCAGAAAAGGGACAGCGAACAACTTCAGTATAGATAAAACATTCGATATAGTCAAAAAATTAAGGGTAGTTTAAGGCTACATGTGACTATATTTCATCATCTTCTATTTTATTTTTGCTTTGAACAGTGTTTTTATTTAATAGATGACGAGGAGTCTATGAAAAGCAATGATTTGCTTATAAATTATAGACGTACTTAAGCAATATAGTTAAACAGAAACTCCAGAAATATGCATAACTTTGATTGTCTTCAAAATAACAATTTCAATATTAATTTACTAAAATTAATAAAGAGATCAATAAATAAATAGTTAAAAGAAAATAATTAAACGCTGCGTTGATGAGACGTACTATAGCTTACATTGAGCAAATTTATTGTAACTGTAACTGTAACTACGTATTATGAGTCAAAATGTGAATATACCTATTCTGGTTGTGCAGTTCTGTCCCGACCAGCCATGAGCACAGGAACATTTGTATTGATGATTCTCTTGTATATGGCAAGTACCTCCGTTATGACACCTTTGGTTGTTACACGGAGCTGCAAGCAATGTGTTTACTCTTAGCTCAAACAATACTATTTAACAATAAATAACCAAAGCAATATGAAATATACATACATGCATACATTTTCCAATTAGCCGCACACTACCAGTTGTCAGTTAAGCCAGGCAAGTTGATCTATTACATTCATGTTTTGGCGGTTTCCATGATTAGCCATCCAAATGAAATTTTTAACAGCTCAACTTCACTATCGCTTCATTTGTTCTGTAAAATATAGTCTAGCTCGTTTGTTCGCTCGCTAACATACTTGTTGTGTTGGTAGCTTTAGTTATGTTATAGTTTGTTGTGTCGGGTCTCCTGTGTAGATTTGGGAGACCTGTGTATTTCCTGTGTTGTGACCTCGTGGTGCAAACAAGATGGCGGCCAACAAAGCCAGCTTATCATATGATCTGCTCACTTGGCTATCCATCACAATACAATACTCACAATATACTAAAACGTCAAATGTTGCATGGACACTACCAGCCTCATTTGTGGCAATACACTGGTAGGTTCCATTGTGTTGTGGTGTCGCATTTTGGACAGTAAGCCAATTGCCATCGGGGAAAAGTAACGAGGTGTCACCAGTCTTTTTCCAGCTGATGATCGATTTAGGATTTCCAGAGGCATTACAGAACAATCTGAAGAAACTGCTTTCATTTATTGTGACGTGTCTACTCCTTGGATCGATGTGGAGAAAGATGGGTAAAACTGTGAAGTGAACATAACAAAGAGATAAAGTTTGTATAGACATACACTTAAAGATGACAAACTCAAATATGAACAAAGTCACAAGTAGAAGATAATTGACAATTCTGGCGCATAAGGCAAAACCCCTAAAACCAGAAATTGTCAATTCTCTTCTACTATTTTAAATTTTCACAAAGACAAAACTCCACAACCGTTTCCCAAATTATCAA